>JAYRCB010000652.1:1108710-1387859 GCA_036026315.1 Trachelus stipa | reverse complement strand
TATACGAATCAACCCGAGAGCGCAGCTTCTGAGCAGGGTGGCGACTCGAAGGGAACCAGAAATCGAGAACGTTATCTATATCGGTAGTCGGAGTCGTGTTGTGACCGTGAATCGAAAAATCAAATTACAAGCTATATTAGATGCTCAGATAAAAAACAAGATGTTTCGAAATTTCCATCAGCAACCATAAAATTGAAGACATCCGGTGCGCGTCGATTCACCGGTGTCCCAAATCTGTCCCATTGACTCAAGAAAACTTCCTTAATTATCTTCCGGTTCGAACGTTACGGAATTGCTCGCGTAACAGCGTTGCTCAACGTCGCGCGAATAAAGGGAAACCAGCAGTTCAACTCACGACACCCAAGAAATTCAGAGTTGTTGGAAACCGGAAGTTCCCCCTACCCGTTTCAAAAAGCTCTTGCGTTACTACTACAGGGTTAGGGTTCGAAGACTCAATGTAAAACGGATCTTCTTCGAAATTAAAACTTTAATAAAATTAAAGTTTTCCTGATAATTCCATCCGAGGTCTTCTAAACTTGCCGACAATGGCGCGTTAATTGTGATTTATCCAGATTTTCCAAGAAACATCGAACCACCATACCGAAGACTTCAATCCACCAATTTCCCAATGAAGACTAGTACTCCCTTTATTTTCAATGTTCAAACCTAACCGTTCCATTCGGATTTCCAAAATCTTCTTTTCAGCCCGAATGCTCAAGTAATCCAGGTGACTCGAACTGATGTCGAAACTTTAGCCGCAATACTGTCAAGACTGGGCAGCTACGGCCCTAACGATCCGGATAATATGAGAAATCTAGGCCCTCTGGAACACTTGGGTTCACTAAGGTACGAAGTGGCCAGATTTTAACTCTACTTAAGGGATGGCAGGTCTAATAGGTTTCCCGTGTAAATCGTCTGTTTGGTCCATGACTTTTCGTTCGAGCTAAGTACCAGGAGTCGAAGACCTTTTGCAGCCACCCCTTTGCTTCCTGATTACATCCCATTTTTCCAGGGCTCTGAATTTGCAAATTCCGGATACTAGCGGCACTCTGCCATTCTTGTGACGGTTGAACGTTTCAATGATGTCCTCCGAACCACACACCCTTCACAAGCTGCTTCAATTGAAATAGGGATGCACACGGTATAAGGCTGTGGGTAAGGGTAAAACTAACAACATTCAAACTCTCGAGACACGTAAAGCAACGATACATTTGCAACTCTGCACTTTCCCGTCGTGACTCTGAGACTTTAGAAGTCCCTGCCTCTGGAGGGGATGACGGTTGGGATTGTAAGAGCATGTCTCTTTACTATTGGATAAGGGATGAGAAAGTAAGCCAAAAGAGGTACGTGCTTTTTGGATCTTGTCAATGCGTCAACAAGTGACATATATATATGTATATATTGTAACGTGATTTTTCGATTCACGGTCACAAGGCGACTCCAACTACCGACTCAGATAACGTTCTCGACAGGATCCGTTAAGCTATCGTCTTTTCTGATATGCACCATTAGAACTCACGTTTTGGCGGAGTTAAGACTTTTCCATCTCAACTTCCAGGTCGTACCGGCTCGTCAGTTCCCGGTGAAAAAAGAATTGGCTGGCGCCCGACTGGCTTGCGGATCATGGGCGAAGGATGGACGGCCGGAGGTGACGTAGGTTATTTTTCAGATTTTCGTTATCGGTGTTGAGTTAAGAAAATACGAAAATTCGAACCTTCGAATAGAAAATAAAAAAAGAATCTAAAAAATTTCCACACCCTAGAAAAAGACATGACGATTGGGTTAAAGAAAGTTGGCTTGTCATCGAACAGAATAACGTCAAGAAGTAGAGTCTGAGGATATTTGAATATGGTATGAAAAAATTTAACAGATCCTATATAGTACACTCGTCCTTTCATCCGCATCGACTGAAGTCTGAATTGTTGGAGAATTCACATGAGAATAGTGCTCCGAGTAGACTCCCTTCTCTACGTGCTATAGGGAATCGTATTTTGTCCGGTAAATGAAAATTTGCACCAGTATAACTTTTCGATAGCGAAAGAGAGTCTCTGCCAAGAAAAGAGCCACTTACTACAGGAGAATACCTAATTCCAGGGTTGGCGATTCTTCGAAAGGCAAAAAGATTATTTCGCTCCGCACTCTCGTGCGGAATACTAATTTTCCGGGAACACACGAAACGCTCGTTCCAAGTGCGCCATAGGAAAGGGTTGCTGCGAGGAAGATACTTGGGCTACACAGAGATAGAAAGGTAGAGGAGTAAATGGGTGCTTGTCTATTCGAGGATTTAAAACGCTGGGGTAAGCATTAAAATCGTCCATGGCGTCGCGAGGTTTAGATCCACTCTTTCGATGCTAGACTCGAGCACCTCGCCAGACCTGACTTGATCCAATGCATATTCTTACTCTTTTCTTCTCTCTCCGTCCGATACTTTACTCCCTTCTACTTCGTTCTGCCATATTCACTTAGTTCACTTTTCTTTAGTATTTTCCTCCGTGTTATACAATTCAAACGCCATCCTCGGGATATTTTATTCAAACTATTCGGTGGCCACACCGACTGCAGCGCTGCGGCTGGAAATTGAATTGTACGCTTCCTATAAATTATGTCAGGAACGCCCGTGGCGCAGAAGGACTCTCTATAGGCGGATCAGCAAAGGGAAGCAAGAAAATCATGGGTTCGTCATTTTTCTTTTTCTATATATTTTTCCCACTTCCGACCTTTTTTACTACGCGAGAGACCTCCTTTGACCTCTCTATCTCTCCAGTGCGATTTCATCTTCTCCTGCGGGCACTTTATACTCCCCCAGGAAGTACGAGCGAGGAGGGTGCAGTGTCTGAGATTCTGGAATAATTCGGGAATACCAGGCCACTTCGAGCATTTTCTGTAGTTGAAATGGTACGAAATGATAATTAGAGGGTGAAGGAGGAAAACGGGGAGGGAGGTGGAAAACAGTTAATATGCACGTTGGCGAAATTAACGTGGGTAAATTCTGCGAAGAATCGCGTGATTCCTGACGGCCAGACGTATACTGTTCTTCATGGTTAAAAGGAACTCTTTAAAAGTTTCTAATTTATATTTTTATTAGCGACCCTTAACCTCCTAGGGTTACTGCAAACACTGCAGAACCCACTCTCCATTCTTCGGTGTGTATACCAGAACCCTTCCTCAACTTTGGCAAACAAATAAAGCCCATTTCCCATTTGGATAATGAATTAGGGACAGTTAGGGGAAAACCTCCAGGGCTCGGGTTGGAGCATTCGGCCGGTAAAGGGGTAAATTCAGTTTGAAGTGAAAAATAAACAAGAGTTTTAAAAATATAAATAATAATATAAATGAAGAAATACCTAGGTAAAGATTCTGTTCCTATTATTTTTAACTACGTCCTTGAACTTCACTAATTCTCGAGTGAGCTTTTGCATAGGGTATAATAACGTACCGTAATTGGTATAAGCGGCTCTTTTCAACATACAACGGACACAATCTAACGAGTTTAAAATTTCTACGCTAAGAAGTTAACGAGAGTATAGAGACGCAGTTATGACTTTCTCTTTTTTATCTCGTGGCAAAAGCTGCTACGTTCATTCGCAAGAACCAATCCGTTAACCGCAAGTGAGTGTTTCCGGTGAGATTGAACGCTCGAGAGGATACCCTAGGATGTAGAGGATGTAGAGGATGTAGAGGATGTAGAATCTACTCGTAACAGAACCACGATTAAGTTGGCCATTTGGAGCTGGAAGTGCTTTAAATCTTTAAAGTAGCACAGACCCTGAGCGAGATCCCTGAAATAGACTAAATTGAACTAGAATGAAGTAGAGCAGACCAGAGTATGGTCAGACAGTTAATTTCGACAAGGATCGTCATAGAAACACGTGACGCAACGTTTAATTCCGTCAGACCAATACGATAAAGCGATAGAGGGTTAACCCATGTAGCAATAGAACCCTTACTTAAATGCACTAATTCACTGCATTGCACCGCTTAAAACGAAATCAGTCCTCTTCTGTAGTGAACGGGTGAAAGGAAGGAGCGAAAGGAAAATACGGTAGGACAGAAAAAAGGAAGTAAAGAAATGAGAGATAGGGGGGGGGGGTAGGGGAGTTTCAAAGGAGGAAAAGGGGATGGGGAGAAGGGTGGGCGTTGAGAAGCAAGAGAAGGAGAAAAAGTGAGAGATGGGAAAGAGGATTTGGAAGTCGGAAGGAGGGGAGGGACGGCTGGAGAAGGATTTAGAAGAGCAAAAAAAATAAAAAAAAAATAGAAAGAGACGTGAAAAAAAAGGAAATAGGGCACAAAAAGGTGTCCCGTCAATGAAAACCTGCCAATGAATGAATGGCGCTTGAAGTGGCACGTTAACACGTACGCTATTCTCCATGTGGACAACCAATGGGTGTTACGTAAAAGTGACGACCAATATTCGAGACTCTAATAATTCCTAATATGACTTTCGGACTTAAGGTATAAGAGGGTGAAAGGCACTAGGGATCTAGGGATCTAACCCGGATACAAACTAGGATAATACTTCACGTGTTTACCCGGGTTAAAAAATTTATACGGTTTTCGTCCTAAAAGTCGTGTTTCAGTCTATTTTACTTCATTTCTAGCTGATTTTATCGTCTTCTTTTAAAATGTGTATTGCTTTATCCGGCAGACTGTACGTTCTACTGTTTTTGTCCGAATAGTGGATCTTCGATCTGTTTTTATCCGTTCCTTTCATAAATTAATATTCCGACGAGGTACATCGAAATCAGCTTAAAATTTGAGCTTAGAAATTCTCTAATAATATCATACTGACAAATTTAACAAAAAAAATGTCAATCGAAATAGGCTATTATTATTGATATTTCAGTATCATTTTTATCGAAAGAAAGTCCAATTTTGTTCGTCTGGCGGATATAATCGGATTATAAAAAAGGAATATTTTACTGTTTGTTAAAAATTGCAAACAAATACAATTCAAGGTTTTAAATAAAATAGGACAAAAGTAGAAATATTATACGACAAACTGAGTATTTTTAATGATGGACAAAAAACGTCAAAACTTTTCGACCCGGGTACCATCTCACCACAGTGACGTAATTCCATTTCGAAGGCTTTTCAGTCGAACTTGTTAGTTTTACGTGTGCCGATTGCCTGGCCAAGTACGTACTACTCTACGTAGTTACGGTTTGTTTGCGGTCAGCGTTGTGGCTGCAAAGTGAAAACAGCAAGAATAGTAGAAACAGGGAAAATGCCGTTGGCATAGAAAAGGAATCGGAATGAGTAAATGCGATCCGGGGATTCCGTGTATAGAAGCGTATGAGTTTGCGAGTGCCCTAGGGCCAAAATCCTATCTTTCCCTCTCTCTCCTTCTCTCACCCTCTCTCTCGCGCTTGAGCAGTTCCAGGGTATGGCCTCGCACTCTCTTAGTCATAGTCTTAAAATTAATATTAATAATAGTTATCTTTGTACTAGTTAACCTAGTCTTAGTTAGCTTTGTCTAATTTGTCCTAGCTCTAGTTCTAGTTTTCAATCTTACTTTAACCTACGCTTTCCATGTAATCCGCACAGTATACTGTCTACTAGTTACGTTATGCTTATAAACAATGTTATCCGTTCAACTATTTTCTCTACTGCCTGGTCCTTAGAAAATCTTTTCAGGACCAATAAATCACTATCTATCTATCTACCTCTCCCTCTCTCTCTCTCTCTTTTCCGCTCTATTCACCTTTCTCATCCATCCCAGTCACCAACCGCGTTATACAGCCACCGCCAATTCCTCCACCAGGTATGTGCTACGTGACGCTGGCTCCGCGACAAAGCGTCCATTGTGTCCGTAAATTGTGGTAATTTTTATGCCAATGACGGGTCGATTGGCGGAGTTAAATAATTGTCCAAATGCACGACCAGAAATAAAGAATGTAAAAAACATACAAAAAAAAGTCCTTCCTACAAAAGTACTTCTTTATATTTACTCATTACTCACCTACTGTACCTGTATTTTTCTTTTCACTTATGATCAACTAATATCTCTGACTGAGATATACAGAGTAATATTTCACAGCGGCGCGAAATGTATATGGAATTTTGCATTATAGAGAAATTCAATTCTCTTCCAAGCTCGTACGTGTATTATGGCATATATCATAAAGTATTATAGTAGGTACACACTGCTAAGACGAATGGCACTTTTCGAATCTGTACGAGATTCTCGAAAATACGTGCCCCGGTAGAGACACGGCCGTTTGTTAAGGAGCACGTGGTATATTTACGCTCGTTACTCTCGACACGCATTATTCCGGGAAGCTATAAAGATAGGGATGCTAAGGGAATTCGTGGCCGTCAGTGGGAATATGAAAAGAATAAGAGACGGAGGGTCGAGGATATCGTGTGAGAGAGCGAGAGGGCAGTAGAAACAAATGTTCCATCCTTAGCATCGCACCGGACGATTTATCATCGGTCTACCGGGTTTCGAGGCATCAAATGCTCAGTTTCATCGATCTTAATGGTCACCGCGTTATGCCGCGACCAAATCCATATTTACTGCTGCGATACGTCAGCCATTCCAACACATTGTATAATCGCTGCTCGATTTTCCACTCTGACTAAAAGTAAACGAGATATAGTAATAGAGAACTATCGGCTTCTCTCCCCGCCCCCCTCTAACTTTCTTCTTTTCTCTCTCTCTCTCTCTTTGAGTGTACTCGTACGTTGCGGAACTTAAAATGGCAAGAAATATTATATTTTTCCAGACAACCAAGCCATGGGTACAGAACGGTTTCGAGAGGGATGTCTGCCATTTATTCTCGTCACGTTACGCCGACGAAAAATAAAAAAGCTTCGCGTAATCCTCCGCTATCTCTATACGTTTCAGTGGATGCCGAAGGAGGCGTAGTATGAGCTAGTAAGAGATAGAGAAATTCGAGAACGACGGAGAGAAACGTTTAGCTCGTTGTAGAAGGAAAGAGAGGGTGGCAAAGTTATACATAGTAAGAGAGGAAGAGATGGAGATAGAGAGTATTCGAAGGATCCCAAGCCAAACCTGCGGGAAGGGATGAGCTATAACGTCTCTGGATAGCCAAACGGACTTGGCTGCGGCATATCGATTTTATTTTCCTACAGGCGCCTCAAGTTTTCAAGTCGCGACGCCATCCAGTTCCGGTGGCGAAACGGAGCTGGCCAAGTGGTCACTCCTGACACTCCCGACACTCCCGACACTCCCGACACTGCTTACTCGTAAGAACTTTTGAGGAACTAGCCAGGAAACTTACTCGGTTGCATTTATCGGCTCCTAGGTAGCTGCTTGATTTGTAAGGCGGACGAGAGGAAATGGAGAAAGGAGACGGAGAGAAAGTGGAATCGTTTTATTTCATACCCAGGTTGGATCCTATACCTAGAACGGAAGTTAAAGAACTTCAGGTAGAAATGTAATTTCTCCCATGTTTTTGCCTCCTGACAGGCTTCTTTTTTTTGGGGGGGGACTTTGATTACGGAAGATGAAAGCTTTTACAAAGCATAAATGAATTTAATTGCTTTTTCTTTATGTACAATTAGATCGTAAGCTTGAAAGTGAAAGCCGCAAGCTATGGCTTAAGCTCCGTAAGAATAGCACACAAGCTGTATATCGGTATAAAAAAGAAAATTCAGTATTGTTCTCATAGATGACTGGTTTTTCGTTTGAAAGCTCGTAAACTCATTTTCACTCTCGCGAGCATCTAAACCAGGGTATGTAAACCAGGGCGTCACCGCAGCTTCCGTGCTTGATAACTCGCGTTTGATAAATCAAGCAAAAAAGGCTGGGAAAGGGAGATATAAATTTTACAAAAAAAATAAAGAGAACAGGACAAAAACGCCGACGTATTTTCGTACAAAATATCATACGGAACATGTTTCACACGTGTAAAAGGATTAAGTCCTAATCCTTGCTTGTCTCGTACGTCTCATTTAGTTTTTCCAAAATAAACTGAACATCCCTGCCATAGCATTACGTTGCGTTGACGAATGGCGAATGTTGAAAAAATAATAATACGAATGAAAAAATAATACTGTCAATAATGAATTTACATATAAAATATATGAAGCGTATATCAATACGTACATTACATTACCTGAGAGATATACATTTTTGTAATTGTGCTTTAATCGAAAATACTCATTAGCCACGCGAAATGACGTCACGCTACGTAATAGGTAATCGGACTATACAGGGGAGGCTGACGTGTACGTAGAAATTGAATTCGCATCAATATAAATTAGCTGTAAATAGCTGGTGTATTCTGTGAATACCTTCTCTTGGGTTGCACGTTACTATACTCTTTTCTACGTTCTCTGTTCACTGTTCTCTATTCTCTGTATACGCGCACTGTAGCAACTTCTGCCTCTTGAGCATGCCATTCCGTCTGCTCTCTATCGTCCTGGCCTGGCTGGCCAGACTCTGGATATACCTACTAATACATATTATAGTACGTACCACGTACAGCAGATGGTCTGATATGTGGAGGTCACATTCATACACGTTACATAACAACTCCCCAATGGTATATTGAATAGCGTATGGAATAAGGCGTGCCTGGAATGCACGTATTTACTCAATATTCAGCACTGATATTGTTCGGCGCATGCAACTGCAGCATGAGAAAACTATGAATATAATGCTAACCCGTTTTTCGTTCATTGGAACGTTGGGGAAAAAAAGAATGAGTTGAAAGCTCATTTGCAAACGAGTGGCAACTCTGTTGAGAATTTATACGTGTTTTTTTCTCGTAATTCCTCCATGACGCAGGCAGGTTCCAGCCATATGGAAAGTATCGTCCTTTCAGTTTTTTTTACGCCCACTCGTCCACGCGTTACGTTTACGGGAAAGCGTAGAAGCTTATAAATAACGTCGAACCTGTCTATCCGATGAAAATTATTTGACAGTCTAACCAAAGACTTTAATCTCAAATACTTTTATTAATTTTATATCAATTATATATATCATTTTCGTCTCTTTGCTATGGTATATGTACGTGTCAATTTAGAAATTCTTAAAAATATGAATTTTCGAATTGACGTTGTACCTATATCTGCAAGAGACGTGTACACTGACTGGCTGAGCCAATTAAAAAAATCTATATGCGACAGGAATCCGTACATCAGAGTAGAGACTTTTGAATTCACCGAAGGCAAACGAATAAAACGTCACTGTCCAGCGTTTGGCATATATTGCGTAATTTTTACAATTTATTTTTCTGTTTCCATATAAATGCAGCTGCCTTTTACAAGCCCTAGGGTTTGGTACACGTATATTACACGAGAAAGCGGTACACCTATAACGTCGTACAAGCCGTGGACTCTTCGTTTTATGGAATATGACGCCCGATTTAGCAGGATTGAACGTAAAACGTCCTCCTTTATATCGTCTGTACCGAGGATTTTTTTGTTATCCTGGTTACTTTACGCGGAATGAAAAAATGCCTCGTTGCTTCATTGCTGGGTTTGCCGTAAAACTTTATGGCAATTAAAGTCATTCCCTGAAGGCAGAGAGCTGAAAGCAGAAAAAGTTAGGTAAGAAGTGGAAGAAAGACAAAGGGAGAAAACGGGCGATGGTAAGCTCACGCGTTACGCATCCCCTTTTCCTGTACCCCAACCATCCTTGTTATTGACCATAGAAAAGCTCTCGTATAGGTCATGCCCGAGACTGTCGACTCGTGAGCTTAATTGTCGAAGGAGTCATCTGGTTTCGTCATTACTGCTACTTCGACCTGAACTAGGGAGTCGTTGAAGCAGTGCGTCATCTAGTCAATATGAGAACTACCAGATCCGCCAGTATTTCGGGGGTAGCACTTAACCCTCGAGTTTGTGCGAACCACTTAAAACTGCCGTTGCGAACGGGGAGCATCCGTGGGATTTACTTGAGCTTTCACTCGGTCTGCGTCGTGGAGCTAGAAGGAGAATGGGGTTGAATAGACAGAATGAGGAGGTGACGAGGAAGGGGGCGAGGTAGTGATATGATCCGGCATTGAGGCCAGTACTCGAGCTTTCTCAGCAATTCGTTTGTATTCACGATCTACGCCCCCTGGTGAAGTCGGCATCGTCCAGGGTAAGATAGTGCACGAAGTGAGTACGAAGGGATGAATGTATAAGGGTAGATGTCTGGACGGATACGAAGGACGAAGAAATAGGAGAGAAGCTCGTTCGACGTAGACTGCTTTCGAACGGATTGCAAATGAATTGCTGGTAAGGTGGGAAAATGGGGAGGGGGGAGGGGGAGGGGGGAGGGGTTCCCCCACTCCATTTTACCAGAATAGACCGGAATAAGGGATTCACTTCGCTGACTCGAGTCTGCTGGACTCGAGCCATTGCGAAGTAATTATTTTCGACGTTGTCGACTCGATGGCTGAAAAGTTCCGAGTTTTACGAATAGTCGTGGATACGTGCCACGTATTCTGTCCCTTATCGGCTACCCCCGATACCGTTTTAGAAAGGAATGATAAAAATAATTGTGAGACATCGTAAGGGGTGCTTACCTTAGGCACACTGAATTTTTTTGTTAAACAATAAACCGTCTTTGCTTTACATACCTCACTTTTACCTCGATTACCTGAAAATGACGTTTTTTTAAGGATTTGAATAAAAGTTGATTATCCGCCGGACAAAACTCACCTGAGCCTTATCTTTCGACGAAAAAGCTCGCTAAAGCTCACCAGACAGGTTTAACATCATTTTTCAACTGAGACAATATCTCTGTCGAAAACTTATGCGACACTAGTGCCTGTGTCAGAAACCCTATGATATGTGGCATAGGACGTTTAAGGGATGAGGATGTAAATCACAGGAGAGAAAGGAGAGACAGAAAAGGGGAATTGAGTGTTGTGAAATTTCAAGCTGTCTTTTTCACATCAAGAGAATGCACAGTGTTGATCAAAGTTGTCCGTTCATCATTATATATCATCGGAGACCGAACCGTACGGGTAATTTAATTGACATAAAAAAAAAATTCAAATCAATAGAATCGAAGTTATCAATTATTTCACTGCTTCAGCCCGTTCCAAGCGTGACTGGTTTAATTTCTGGTGGTTCAAAGAGCATTCGGGATACATGACGAAGGACTTGACCGATCGGGCATTAAAGTAATCCGGGTCGCTTATCCGCTGCAACGTAAAACGAACATCGGCTCGATTTATTGGCAAAACTAAATGACGTACCGATTGATTGATCGAACATCAGAGTGCTCCGATCCGTATGGATCGAGCTGAAGGCACCAATCCCTGGATTACGTTGGTGATGGGGGTGATTGGGTGTGGATGATGTCAGAGGGTTCATTTGACCAAAACGTACTCATTTCAAATACCTTTTTGACAGTAAAACAGGGTCAATAATCAAAAGGTAGCTGAACGTTTGCACTAAGGGTTGCTTATTTATCTTGTTACGATTAAGTTTACCTAGCTAACCCCTAAACTATCTGATTGGTAGTACCTGCTTGGTAGACTATCCCTGTTGTATCCAACCGTCGACCTATCTCTCCCTCCTCGCTTCCTTCCCTATCTGGAACAGCCAACCCCTGTTCAACAATACATCGGCGCACACGAGCTGCTGGAATATTAAACGATGCAGCGACGACCTTCTCTTGGAATAAGCCATCGAGTCCGCTGTAAATTTCACTTTAGTCAGGTCAGGGGGATGGGTCGCGATTCAACGACGCCAGAGACGCCTACGGGGAGAGTGCGAACCGTTGCAAGGGCGAACAGTTTGCAGCTTCGATATTAGCACGGGGATAAAGGGCTAGCACGTGTGGCCTAAGTTTTCTTGGCAGAAGCATGTAGCTTGTAGAATTTAACGAACGATATATTCCTCAAGTAATTTCACCCTCGTGAGAAAAAAGAGATGTTAAAAAAATATTTTCAAAATATAACAGACACGTGATAAAATATATTTTACCATGTGAAAAGTATATATCGAAAAATACGATTTTTTGTTGTATTCCCTGATATTATAATATAAATGATAATTTATATGAATACTGTTTACGTTCAGGTTTGCACGCTTTTTTTCATTTTCTTATCATCGTTCTCTAAAGGCTGTTGACCATGTGAATGTTCGTGTGTATAGGTGTAGATAAAAAATAGTTCGTTGACGAGAAAGAGATAAATTGGGAAAGATGCTGATAAGCAGAGAGGAAGGAGAAATTTGCATGTAGATTGGCCGAAAACCGTTAAGACTGTGGTGTAGCTGTATAACGAGTTGGAAGACCCGTCGGTAATAGGATCGTTATTAAATCATACAGCCTCTTAATTAATATATCTCTTACAGTTAAGAGACTGATAAAGCCCAGAGATGTTAGTGAGGCTAAAACTCCGATGTGCTTTTACTTAGACTTGCGAAGCTTAATTTCCCATTCCCGTCGCGTATTTCTATCGCCCCTTTCTCTTCGTCTCTCCATGCCTTCCCACGACATAGTTCAACTTAAATGACTCGTCGGTTACGAAGCGAACGAATCTCTAATAAGATCGCAGCCACGGATTTCCGCGAGCTTCATTAATTTCTAGAAAATCCAATCGATTCCGTGTCAGACTACCGCGGGCTACAAATTGTTAAATTAAAAAGTCTCTTGACTTTCTGATCAAATAATTTCAATTTCTCTCATCTCCTTTCACCGCGGTCTATCTTTATACAGGCACAAGCATATACAATTCGAACGACTGAAAGCAAAAGGACGTACAAACATAGGATTTTCGACATGCATACGAACTTTTGCTTTTAGTCACCCGGTATGTTCTATACATTTTCAAGCCCTCAGTTTTTATTGGGGTGGATAGTTTCAGTGTGTGGATGACGAATATGGTAATGAGTCCACGTAAAATTGAATTACGAGGTCAACCAACTGATCGACGTACGTCGATGACCTTTGCCCTATATGCTATCTGAGTACACTTACTTAAAACTGACTTTCACATAGTTTTAATTCATTAGCAATCACGCAATGGCTAATGCAAATCAATACCAAAGAAATGTTTTGTTGTAAAATGTTGAAAAAAATTATTCAAATATTTCCTTAAAAAAATTTTATTACATTATTTTCTTTCTCTTATTACTTTGGATAATGACATGAAACGAAATAAATTACGGGTGAAGAAGTCATTAACGTATTCTGGATGATTGATGAGTTGGGAATGAAAGAGATTAATGAAAAACTTGAATATAAGAAAATTTATATAATATTTTAAAAATCAAAGAATATTTTGATACATTAATAGCCAGTATCTTCCTGTTACGTCTTTGCAGCTTTGTGGCTGAATTTTGTGACTGATTACTCGTAAAGAGTGTCTGAACAACCAAGTTGCTCATTAAACTTGCGACGCTTCGCGTTAATTATCCAAATGGCCTTTTTTTTAATTAATTTATAATAAAGTCAAGAATCGGAGTAGCGACGTCGCTCTGGAAACAGCTGTGTATAATAATGTGACGTATTTCCCGTGCTCGACGTCCAAGATTCTCGCGACTAATTTTCTTTCTGCTGATGACTTCCTCTGCATATTTCTTTTTTCGTATTTATTTCTTTTTACTTCTTAATTTGCTGTGGTGGATGGCTGGTAGTCATGGACTTTTGAGCTTGCAATCAGCTGGGATACGTAATTACCCTGGAGAGTTTACCAATTACGATTCGAAAAGCGTCACGAGCGACGCTCTTGGGACGCTACGATTATTCCTTCGAGATGGCCGTCCTATTTCCTTGTACTTTTATGCTTTCTAGTTTCTCAAGAAAGAACGAGCTGGATTTTGCGTCCCGGTCCGACGATCAAGTCTGATTCCCCTTGGACAAGCTGTACCGAGAGCAGGCAGGATTCCCTGAACTATTAAGAATAAAGAGAAAAAATAAAGAAAAAGAATAACCAATATTAAACTATATTCCAGAGCGTAGACCATTTTATCTTATTTATACCTGTACATTCACAAAATTTCAGTATTGGTATCCCAAGGCAATATCCATTCTGGAGGACTTCCAAGACGGGACCCTACGAGTCCCTCATCTACCTACGACGACCCTAATCTATTATTGGTGTTTTCAATATTTATTTCGTGTCTTTACTTTTTCTTGCAGAATCTCCAAAAAAAAAGTATTTTGTCATAAAACCATTCTGTCATGTAAAAAATCTCAAAAATTATTTTGAACATACATTCGACCACCAACGAAGACCATATCATCAATATGGACTTGGAAAATTGCCATTAAAGCCACTAAGCATTTCTTCGATATCAAACTAAGCAAGATTTATCTTTGTCTATAAAATTTCGAAGCGACCATCGCAGTACCTTAATTCGACTTTCGCCTTAATTTTACAAAATTTTTTCCTTTCTACGTCTCAGTAACTCTAGACGATTCCTTGAAGCATTAGTGTGCCCCTAGTTCCTCGTTAAAGTGATCTGACGAAAAAAATAAATCCAAATAATCGATACCATTCAATGAAAATTAAATTAGACTGATTGTAAAAAGAGACCAGGATCCATATTAAATATATTTAAAAAAAGATAAGTATGACCGCTTCTATTAATCGCTAACTGGACCCTCACCTCCAAACGTCAACCCTGTCCATAATTTTCTTCAAAGGTCCAGGACAGTCCGGATGCATCATTTGTGGCGACCATCGCATGTACAGCAAATTCCAATCAGTCCTATCAAAGCTTTGGTCCGAGGGTCAGAATCGCGCAGAGCGTTGACGTCAACGTCTGGTTGTTCGCCACTTCCCCCAGGATGCCAGGTAGCTTCGGACCAAGTTCGGACTACAGAGGATAATGCCGTTCTCCGTACACGATAAAGGGATGACGTAAATACAATTATCGGCTATGGCAAGCTTCATGCTGCGCTAAGCAGAGGGGCACGCATCTGTTACCTTCCATCAGATTTACTCTGGACCACTTTGAAATTCCTGAAAGTTCAACGTTCCCACGATATAATATTTACATGTTATCAGTATCAATTTTCTCATCGTATCCAAAGCACTGATAACGATTTTCCAGATCATTGATACCTTGCGTAATCAGACTCCTCGGCATGCTCCTCACTCGTGTGATTTAGAGGCTGGTCAGCTGTCTATTCGTCAGAGTTCTGAAGAACAAGAGGAAGCTGGACCCGAAGTGAAGATCAGTCGAGGAGATGAAGCTGGATAGGAGAGAATATACAACAGCGTCCAGAGCAGGTTTATATGGACCATTCGACGCTTGCTTAAGCTGAAGTAGCTTACGAACTATCACCTGTCGCTACCTCGAATAGTTTCGAAGCACGAAGGATGAAGGCTGCAATGAATAGCAATGCACTCCTGGGAGTTTAAAGGAGCTTCATAGAGAAGAGATCTATTGGCCACTGTGACATCGCCGCGTAATACGAGGTTACGACGCCATAACGTTTGAATACTGTTTGGTACGTTCGAGCGACTGAAATTCATCAATTTCGTTACTCTAATGTATTTCTCTATACAGATATATTCGTACCAGGGATACATTTCGTCAGACACTTTACTGCCAAGTGAAAATACATGTTTGGCATTATTAATGGGGATCGTCTCTGGAAATTACGGGGATAATGCGTAACCGATAAATATACTTAGATTGGGTACAAAACTAGCGACGTCGCGGCGCCTGAGATAACTTACCCTACTGAGGGAAATAATCGTCAGACTTCATTGGCCATAATTAACCGAACGATTTTCATTACCCGAGGGAGCTAGAAGGATGTTTTGAGTAGAAATAGTGGAAACCCAATCCCCTGAAGCGTTTTAAAAAAATGTATTAAAAAACTTACTCGCAATGAAAGTAATATAAATAGTCGAAACAGTCCAATTTCCAAAAATTTTAAGAGAGAGGAAGTGGTAAGAATTTCGAAAATTTTTTTCTTAAAATATTCATGGTTTTCGCGAAACACGTTTGTACGCAGTGCATAGGCTGGCGTATGGTTTAAGGTCGTAGGGGATGCCACCTCTGCAGGGGTTTTGCTCTGCAGTAGAAAGTTTTGCTGGCGCAGTCAGGCGCCTCGAGCGTTTATTTTTGGATTTGGCTAAATCCGTAATAACGGGCTACGGCGGCCCGTTTCTCCCCGACGTTTCTATGTGTCGCGACTGAGCTAACAACCAACTCGTGAAAGTTTCACTAACTTTTCCCAAAACACATTTATAAGCTATAAGCTCTTAGTTCTGTCGCGACGTCACGTTTAAAAGGATATTATTCAAAGTTGATGGACGTTGAGATTACTGCATACTTACATACTTATATACTTATTCAACTGGAACTCCAAATTACTATGGACACTTCCGACAGCCATGATCATCTGTTCCATTGAATATCATATCGAATTCACGTATCTATAGATTAAAAAAATTTAAGCTACGAGACTGATCGATCATTTCACATGGTCCATATAAGATCCCGCACAAGTAAATCTAATGAGACCGAACTTTAATGTATTTATATGTTTCACAGATGATCACGCTTGACTCTATAAAGAATAACTCCAAGCTAGGGGATGGTTCCGAGATTGATCTAAGAATAATCTTTTCCGTACAGTGAATATATTTTGAATCTATGATCTTAGAATGATCCATAAACGAGCTGTAATACATTATTTTCTTAATAAAAGAAACATCATACCCATCAAGATCAATATCCGTTTCGAATCCAAGTCGTGTTCATTGTATGGAAAAGATCATCCTCAGATTTGTTTTGGATCTATTCCGTAGTCTATGGTTATCCTTCGCAATAAAAGTGAAGTACGGGATATAGCCTCGCTAGACGTACCTATGGAGGATTTTATATGGACCATGCAAAATAATCAATCAGTGACCCGTGTCCCGTACTTAAATTTTTTTACTACGTAGCTACGTGATTTTTATACATACACATTTCTATATAAAGTCATAATATTAGAGCGCCAAAAGATTTTTGAAAAATTGTTAAGCATTAATAGAAGTGACAGGAAGATACGACCCGAGTCCATTGGATTAAACCCGTTTCGATATATTCAGGCTTGGAACTCGTTTGCGATGTCGAATCCCCCTTTTTGGCCATCTATGGGAATGTGTCCGTAGCTCATTCCATATCGCAAGAACCCTCATAAATAACGATTTGGAGGGCGATAAACGAAGCCTGCGCGATCCTTGCCACTGACGGTAACGACGATTGCAACGATCCTTCCTTCCTCCATGAGTCCTTCGATCCTCCTACCTTCTCCTTCACCTTGTCTCATCCGTCTCCTCTGACGGTTAACGTAGAAAAAAAATGGTAGCTTTGTGAAATCCGAGCTTGCGAGCTTCCATCCGTCGGAAGGTTTACCAACCACAAAAAGGGTAAGTGGTTAAATAAAGAATTATTGGTACGAGAGAAAACGTCGGGTCGTGGGTTGGGAGGCTTTCCGTCAACACAATCAAATTTCCATCTTCTTCTCCACTTAACTGATTTGTGAATAATGTATAAGCTTGTAAGCCGAAGGCTTATTAAAACTCGGTCGGGAAGGGGTAAAGTGGATGAGGAGTTATAAGAAACGTGAGGACCGACGTTCCTCGAAAATAATTAATTTCCTATTAGCATAATTGCATGAGTTTTCCAAGTTCCTCCAGGTCGAATCGCTTGTTCGCCGCAGGAATTCTTAATTTTCTAAAAGGTAAACGCTTTTGTTTAACATCGGAAGCAAAAGTGAAAGTAAGTGGGGAACAGGTAACTCTGCTTGTCGACACTTCGGTGGTCCTTTGCTCCCTCCCTCGAGTCTTTTCTGCTAATTAATGTAATGATAAAATAATTAAATGTCGAAACGTTCCGGATAGGGATAGAAGGGGGCGAGGGGGAAGATCTTCGAAAATCTTCCTTGCAGCGAAGATATTAAATATTAGGTTGCTTTAGGGATCGGTTCTTGTTGATATCTTTCTAGAATAAGACGATGAGGGATTCAGGGTAGCTTAAAGAGAATTGTTGATATTTCCCGTTCATTCCAGAGGCAAACATAATTTAAAATGAACAGAGGCCGAAGTTTAAAGAGCCCGTCGAACTTTGAGAATGACGACGGGTTAGGTAAGCAGGTTAGAACGGTCACACCTCAATTCCAACCTGGTTCTTGCGAAGTCGCGGATTCTTGGGTTTTGCGAAGACAAACGGTTTGTAGTATGTACCACTGGTTAATTATGGTTCCTAGAAGGTGCGGGCACCACCGCCACGTGTGCCGTACCTGATTGGCCCGAAATCAAAATTCGTGTCCCGTCGCTCAATAAAGCTGCCTGAATATTTCAAGAATCATAACAGCGTGAACTTGCAACCTGCCGCAACTGGCAGAGACGCAGGAAGAGGAAGTAAGATGGCCTTTTCGAGTTCCTTCATTTATTTTGCGGTTTAAACTTTCCTCTCCCATAAAGTTTAACTTGTTCAACTATCCGGTAGGGATGCAACTCACCAATTTTTCATAATATGAAAAGTTCCTGCAGCGAGAGCAGCCATAGTCTACTGCTCGTTCCTCGTTCACCTTGGTAAAATCATTCTAAAGGGCATCGCTTAGCTTCGATAGGAAAGAGCCAAGGTTGTAATTCATATAGGATCCGCGATTCTCAACCTTGTGCTTCCGGTTAAAAGTATCTTGAGCCAAAGTTACAAGAGGACGACGACGAAGAGTTAACGATAGCGGAACGAAGCAGGATTGTTATCCTAGGTTGTCACTTCCATAACAAGACTAAAAAAGAATAGTGGGTGGTTTTGACTTCCCGGCTCGTTATTGTTCTCGGATCCAAAGGTAACTTTCTCTAGAAGTCAGAATTCTATAGAACAATCCGTCTTACATAAACCGAATACCACGTCCTCTGAAACAATCCTGCTTTTCGAACAAGCCACCCCCCGCCCTACATGACATCGCGTGTCGACATCACGGTTTAGCTTAGAATCTCAAAGTCTCCAATTTCGTGACGGCAAACTTCCCGATTGTTCCAGAATCTTGTGACCAGATGGGTGGGTTCACAAAAGACGTAGGGGTCAATAACCCCCCCCCCCCCCACCCTCCTCCAGTCGCCGTTAGCAACTCTATGGATCCGAAAAAAAATCCCTTTAACAATGTCCTGAGCTTGTTCACTTTCGACCCTTAGAAAGGACCGAGTGACCCCTGGTAAAGGGATATTCGACTTTGTGTCCTGCAAGGACACACTCTCCTGCTTTTCCCGTCGATGACGTTCTTAGAGCTCCTGCCAGATGGCGCAGCTCGAATTTCGTATCGGACGAAAATTGATAGCCTTCGGAAAGGGCTTTGGCTTGTAATTCCATCAGTGCGATTCCCTAAGAATTATCGAGAACATTGTGGCGGACAAGGCGAGATCGCAAGATACATGGATAATAATATTTCACAGTGCATCCAGATATTCCGGAAGTCGGGTTATTCGCGAACGGAAAGCTCATTGTCCACGTGGAAATAAATCGACTGGAATAAATGAGTCCATTCACCGTCCCAGGGAAAGAATCGACGTGCGTTACAGCAAGATCAGAGCTTTGGAATAAAAACCAAAATCAAACCAGTCCTTCTCTTGCTTTTAAATCTAGTCCTAAACTTTACTATCGTCATATACCACACGAACTAAAATCGAATACCATCGGAACAAAATCCGACCGTCATCCGATGTCCATTACACCGTTGTATCTCGTAGGAACTTTTTGTAAATAAAGAATCATAAAATGGTCAAGACTTTTCTTTGAAGACACTGAGAGCCTGGGTCAGATGTGGAGAGAGAGATAGTGTAGAAAGAGTTTACGGACAAACCAAATGTAATAGTTTCCTTAGCTCAACGCCAAGAAACTTCTTCACCTAGTTAAGACAGGCGAAAAAGTCAATCACGGAACCCGTGCAAAGGATACACGTATCAAGGTTGAGTAAGTGCGGAGAACCAAGTGAAGTAGGATTCTCGGCTTGGTTCGAAAGACCAAACGAAAAAACTTAACGACGGAATGAAGTAAGGGATGGACGACGTACGGTTTGACCTTTGATAAGAGCTTGTATATATACGATATACATATACCGATCTATCGTTGGTTAATGAATCCAGAATCGACATGGAAGATTAACGACGTAAACGCGAAGGAAATTCGGCTCGTGCGTCGTGTGGAAAAATACGTCATCTTCTAATGAATTATACAGCCTCGTTTCATATTCCGGCAGACTTTATCCGAGCAACGAAGAAAGAAGTTGACTCCTTTATTTTCCATCTTTTTTCATCTGACTCGGAGAGAATCATACAGAGGACACACGTAATGCATATATGGATATATACCAGGAGAAAGCTACCCGCTGCTGCAGTAGAGTCGACCGCGTTTATACTGACTCTCTTGGTGTCCCCCTTCCTCCTCCGCTCCCGCACCGTCACACCGTCTCTTTTTATTTTTCTCTGTCTCTGGCGTTACGCGACATCCCCCTCGTTTTTACGAGCACGCTTGTGTTTTATCTGGGGCATCGTCCGGCAACCCCCCGTCCGAGTAAGCAGTTACCAGTTACTGCCAGCAGAGTCGCCAGCGCGCATATATGTACGTGCACGATCCCCCAAAAAAAAACATCCCTTTCTCCGGCCTTCCATAGTTCACTCTCCGCAGAGTACATTTCCTGCAGTTTTTATTCTCGGTGCACCACCCTGCTAATTGCATTGTCGTCCGCCGATACAAGTACGGCCGGTGACGAGGAGCCAAAGCGACAATTTTTTTCTATAGAGAATCAGTATCCGTCGGACAGTCCGTACGGACGAATTGTTGAGTTCGTTTAATTAGCAGTGAACGAGTAAACGCTTACATCGATCGAATCTTTGCTTAGCTGCCTATTGGCTATTCCAGTGTAAGGGAGTGACGGTGGATCGAATTAATGGGAGGCTGCAAGGGAATTCTCGTCGAAGGATGGAAAACCGGAAGGAGTAAAAGGCTATAGCGTGAACGTCCTAGGCAGTTTATACGCTCGTGCCACTAAATTCCAGCGTGCCAGGTAACAGTGGGAGTGAAGACCTAGGTCCGGGTATTATCGCGCGACGATGCACGTGCTTTCCTCTCTCCCGTAGAATTCTGTAGCCATAAACAAGTCTGGCGTAAAGGCCGCAATAATATATTCTTAGCCGGTGCACGAGGTGGAATCGTTTGCACGTGTGGTGGTACTGTCTTGTGCGGAAGACGGGAGAGGAAATAATAGTGGGAAAGAATGGAAAAAGCATAAGGTCGCAGCAGGTGGTATACGTGTATATACAAGGATGACAAAGAGACCGGGGTCCAGGGTTTGTGGATGCTGCATGGTTCGCTGGGCATTTCCATACAGATTAAGAAAAAATAAAATATGGACGAGTGACTTCGGTCCATTTATGTGGCAGGGTATATTGGTGCGCGATTAAAATGCTTCGAGGCGTTTTTAATTAATCTAAAGTTACGGGAGGAGATAGTTATCTAAGCCGGGACGTTATCTTTCAGATGTTATCTCTGAGACCGGCTCAACGTCCCGAGTAATTGGCATGACGATCGAGCTAACGGCCAACTGGGATGCTGGTAAGATTATAGGTGCAATAACTATCACTAGACAATTTTAAAACGGCGTCTGGATCGATCCAGGATATTTCCTTCCTGACACTTCCCGGCCCTCAGCGATCTTTATACCGAAGGCAGAACCTTCGTAGACTCTCTTGGCCTTTGAACTCTCTCTTAACTTTCCTCCTCGCTCCTTCGGCCAGAACGTTTACAGAGGAAGCTGCGAGGTCGCAGAGGAGAGACACGAGGGTCCCTTTGCGACCGCAACGCAGATCGTCCCTTCGCCCCTCTGTCAGCATGGCTGCCTGTCGTGCGGAGCTCCGAGAATTTTACTTCGAAACTCGGCCGAGTCCCAGGAGCCAACTGAAGTGACAACGAGATGAGAATCGTGGCTAGCGCGAATCCTCAGGGATTTTATAAGTCGGTAAGAGATATAGTTATAAGAATCAGAATCACCAGACAAACAAATATTTTCGAAATATCTGAACTCGATCGATCTTTGCCATTTCGCCGTCACTAAATTTCCTCCCTTTGTCAGCAATACGGAAGTTTTCTCTCGCTGTAATTCGATCCTCGTCTCTATGAGTCTGCGAGCTGACCTGAGTCCAGGAAATGGAAATTCTTTATGCTGAAGAATCGTTTTGAAGAACTTTTTTAATTCTTATGCTCAATAATCCATATACGTGAGCTTGTTCGAAACCATCGAGTACTCCGAGAGATATCGTTTACTCTGAGCAAACCTTATGGGGAACTCGACGCCTCTGATGCAATTGAAACGATGCTTACCGACGCTTTCCTCTTACACTGCAAGATCAACAGAGAACTTCAATATGGGGCGTCTCGAATTC
Source organism: Trachelus stipa (assembly GCA_036026315.1). Lineage (NCBI taxonomy): Eukaryota > Metazoa > Arthropoda > Insecta > Hymenoptera > Cephidae > Trachelus > Trachelus stipa. The sequence goes on along the minus strand of JAYRCB010000652.1, from coordinate 1,365,555 downwards.
AATGTTTTCTCAGGTATAGACATCTATCCACTTGGCAGCCAAGTTTCTACCTACGGATTCATCGCGCTTGCCAATTATTCGCAGGTTTAACGAATCTAGCCATTTCTCTTGAATCTAATGATAACGATAGCGCACTTTGAATTAGTTTTATCACCTATCAACATGAGTATGCATATCGTGTAGATGGCAAACCATTGAATTTTTTACACAGGTGCCAGAGGGACTATACGTTAAAGAGGGTAGTCGAATCGAATGAACCAATTTATCAGCGGGGAAACGTAAAAACTTGCACAGGCCAATGCTCCATCAAATGCCAGAAGGGGGATTGGACACGATTAAATGGTGCTCGACTTACGTTGAGAAAATTTTAAAAAATTTTATATTAATTAATAATTTCAAAAGCTCAGGGGTACCGTGCATCGATCACCAGTATTCGCCCCCTCGTGTAATTATATCGTAGCTTTAATAATTACCCTTGACCCACGAGGGTTTTACGAAAGGGAAATTACTATTGAGCCTACTTTTACATTCTTCACTCTTTCATTCTTTTTTTAATTTTTTTCATCGCAAATACTCAACTTTCTAAATACGTACCAAGAGCACTCGAGCGCGATACTTAAAGGGTATCCGATAACATTTGAATTTCTTCCCATAGGAAACATTGTGTAATTTATTAGATATCATTTAATTTTTTTTCTCGGTATTATCCTCCTCCCGGTCCCTTAAATTTCTCTTTATTATTACAGCCCTGCTATGCTTACACATGCACATGGCATACAGCATACACTATACATAGTCGTGGAATATATTGTGTGTATACTATAAACAGGTATTCAATTCAAGCATACCAGTCAGATTTGATTGCCGTATTATATAGCTTTGATTAAATACCATTACGTGATAAGGGATCAGACAGGACCAAAATTTCAAAACCCGATCGCTGAAGAATATAGGCAAACGTTGCAAATAATAAAAATGATCGCACTTGGCGCCCAGGATTCTCGTGCCTGCGTTAGTTCGGAGACTTGACGCCAGTAAGGCGTAAAAGCAGCAGGGAAAGTTTTAACCAGAGCTTGCTTTTCGCTTGGCATAGTTTCAACGCTTTTAAGCGTTTCGCTACCGAGTACCAGGAAGTGTTCGTGCGTGAGATTCTTCTGACTAAGTAAAACATTGTTTTCCGCAGTTATTTAAGCGCACTTGAACAGAATGGATCCGAACGTCCAGCATGGGAGAAGTTTTATCCCTGGTAGAATATAACGTCTCCTATGGACCGTATTTATTTTATACAGCAATGCTAGTAAGATTGGAAAATTTTTAAATTTCCAAAAGATACAGATGGCGCTGGTTGTTATTGAACTAGAAGTTAATAAAATTATACTAATTTATTGGTACACGTAATAATATTGGTAGTACGAGGAAAAACGTGGATTTTGTTGGACGGCAAAGAAGTGACAGTACTGAAAGGGGTTTAAATTGTTGGGCCAGGGTGTTGAGGGGTGAATTCGATTTTCCTAGAAGCGCACGATAGAGCAAAGTAAGCAAACACTTGCTCACGGTATGCTCACTTGCTCGTTTCCTCGATCGCCCAGCTTGCTGGCTTCCTTGCTCTTGACGGGAGCGCTCATAAATTTGACTCCGGAAATCCATTACTCGAGGCCGAGATCGATATGTCACTGTAAAAGGAAAAAGCAATCCTAACGGCCTGTTAACCGTGCTCTCCATTTGAGTATCTCAGTATCGTGTTATCGCAGTGCGATACTTATATACCCACTTACGGCTTATGTTCAAATTCATTGAAGTAGCGAAGAATTTTGAAAATTTTTTTTGTACCTCGTACAGCGTGACTTCGGGTTAATTTAAATTGGTGTAAAAAAGCTTTACGATTGCGTAACATGTTTCAACGGCAAAGAGAGAGGATAAGCTTGAAGTCGATTGAAAAATGCAAAATATGGATAAGGGCAATTTTCATGGTCGAAGTTGCCGAGCGAGAAGAGGAATGAGAGAGGGGGGTTCGAAATAAATCTTATCCACGTCGAAAGTTTTAAGGTGTTTCCACAATAGGCGCCCGAGCAAAAGGGGGGTCTTCGGTGTGTTCGGTGTAAAAGCACTTCCGGCTCTTAGAAAATAGCCTTTAAGTTACGAGACTCCTCGTATTTCCCGTAGGTAAAATCTTTCGTCGAATTTTTCAATGGGAGATTCGACGATTTCATAAAAGATAGGAAAAGCGTCCTGTCGACGGCGCTTAATCTTCTTTATTCTGTTTTTGAGATAAGATAAAGAAGAGAGAAGCTGGATTTGAGCTTTTGACATTTTTCTGAACGGGACTATCGGCTAAAGCTTCGTCGATGAAATATTGTGGTGTATCGGAGGCTGATCCATGGACGGTGCAATTCTTTTATCAGCAAGCTCAGCTCCTGTCAGTCGTTGGACAACGACGTCCGACGTCGTCCGACTATGATGGACGTCTTGTAGAAGTCTGTGCTCGGGAAACAACTATATTTTCAGCAGTAATCGAAACTGTCAGAACAATCGGAAATATTCGAGAAACGGGTTTTTCCATCTCTCGTGCGGCTGGATGTTCCGATACCTAATATATACCCGGACCAGACTCCAATGAAAAATGGCTTCGCCCCATATTAATAGCGGCTACTTTAAAGTTATACTTGGTACGTGCCTCTAACGCTTACTGCACTCTTTACACGTGGCAGCCCTCGAGCTGTGTGTCGATAGCGATAGATTCGCTACACGGGAACGCCGTTCCCATTGAGATATGGAGCAGTCTGTATTTCAGGACCAACGAGATTTCCACCCTCCCCGTATTTTGCCATAGAAAAAGAACACCCCATGTATCTTGAGAGTCCAAGAACCTTGGGAGCCCAAGAGCTGGAGGCCAGAGCTTTGAATCTGTCTCTTTTTTTTTCTTACGCTTTTTTCTTGCTATCGTTTCTTGCGGACTTTTTTTTCCCCCCTCACGACGCCAAACTCGTCCCAGGAGACACGAAAAGTCACGATATTCATTCGGGTCGGTCGATGAGAATGGACTCTCTCTGAAATAGCACAATCTTGCAGGACTCCGTAAGACGGGAAACGAATGATGGATAGAAAGAAGGTCAAATAGAATGAACAAGAAAGAAGATTGTCCCTCTATTGTTAGTGTAAAGTTTTTGATGGTTGGTTGGGTATAGCGCGGTCGGCTTCAAGAAACATTTCTGAAGGCCCTAAACGCTTATCGCTCTGGGCCTCTGCCGGCCTTATCTCTCACCTCCACAGGGTTAGCGAAGCTTTTGAGAGCTTTCAATGCAAAATGGGTGGGGAGAGGAGGTGAAGAAGGGGGGGGAGGGAGAGGGGGGGTACAATCCAGGTTGGACATTTTATGAAAGGGAAGATGAACGAGGGGAGGGGGGCCAGAGTCCCGTGACGAAGGGGGTGTACAGTATCAAACGCCCCCGACTTTTTTTTCATTCCCTGACTGGAGAAGAGACTCGAGAGGAGTTGAAGAAGGTAAAGGGATTTTTTTTGGATAGGATTTTCGATGGAAATAAAAGGTGAAGGGGGGGTGGCAAAAAAGAGAAAAAAAGAATAAAATGGAAGGAACAAGTGTGAAGCTGTAAATCAATCGCGGGACTAACGAGCCTGACCCAGTTCCAAGGCGGCTTTGAAGACGGCTTTAAGTCACTCCCTTGTCTCCTCGAGTGTAGACACTCTTCTTCGAGTAACACCAGCCCTCCTACTGGGAGCCACCCTTCGCGAGACTTTAGCTCCCACACAAACTGAACTTGTCCCATGCAGCCAGTTATATAAATGGTTAATATTTTTTCTTCCATCTAATATAAATGTCCCGTCAAATGATACCTTGAAACTTCGTGTTATTAATACGAGTCGCGAGCATTTTTCATTGGATACGACGGAGGTCGGCGATATATTGTACGGAATTTAAAAATCCTCGATCAAAACGAACCCTGCCTTTTTTTTTGGAAGCCTTATCCTTTACGGGAGTTTGTCTCTGCATCCACCTCGGCGGCGTATAACATCCCTTAGAAAAAAAAAAAAATCGTGAAAACTACCCTTCCTCCTTATTCGCAAATTTTCACGTTCGGATAAAATACCCGCGCTGGAAGACAATATCGCGTGTAATAACGCAACCCTTAGGGCGAGGATGTATTTTCCTCGGAAAGAAAGAGCTCCGATGAGGTATACGACGGGATCGATGAGGTCGGGAAGATACCGCGTGAGAACAAGCAGCGTCGCGACGCTTCGACGACGCCCTATACTCGTGTCAATTTTTATATCCCGTTTCCGGCACGTGGACTTGTTACTTTTACGCTCTCGACTCCCTAAAGCGATTTCACGTCAGATCGGGATGAGCAGAGAGAGGGGTCGCGTGGACGCCTGTTCGGCGTCCCTATTTACAGAGGAACACCTTCCGAGGAGTGAAGCCGAGTCAGTGAAGCAAGGTTCCGACGAAGTTATCGACGAGCGAAGGGAGGTCGTCGATGCAGACGGAGTCCAAGGGGGTGGATGGGAAGAAAAAAGAGGGAAGAAACGAAGAGCGAGGGTGAGTGGACCGTTATTAAATTTCATTGGCAATCGAGTGTCACCCGGGCCTAAAAGGCCGACCAATTATTTCTTTTGTAGTCAGCCGCATAAAAGATTAATAACTCTTTGATCATCGAGAAGGCGATGCGCGCGATAGAAGACCGAGTGGAAAAATTTATCGATGCTGGGAAAAGTGCTCGTTTGCCGCGTCTAAAGGCACTCAAACTTTTTGTTTCAGAGGAACAAGTGCCGTAAGACAGGTCCCCACCCAAGTGTAGTTTAATAATACCCGAGTATACGTGCTGAGAAGGTGGAAAAGAGAGGTGTGCCAGGAGAGCCGTAAAAAAAATTTCAAACCAATTTCTTCCATTCCAAATCTCACCAACCATTATGCGTTTCAATTTGAACTCAGCCCGCAACCCCTCTGCATCCTCCCACAGCTATTGCCAGCAAGTTCCCATACCTCCCTTTTCCGGCCACTCTATTTCCTCATTCGTTCCTCATTTCCCCGGGAAAATGTGATAAAGCGCGATTCTATAATCAACCCTCCGGCACGGAAGAGCCGACGAGCGAAAAAAGAAAGCGTCTACGACGCGTCCAAGTCGAAGTACAAGCAAGGCGTTTCGGCGAAAAATATTCACAGCTTTTGGTCCCGGCCAGATTACAAAACCATAAATAATACACATAAAGGCTGGTAAATTAAGTACCGTAGGATTATGCCGCGTGTAATATGAGCCCGATTACACCGTCCGAGAAAAGTATTATTAATGGGCCCTTTTACAAGTTGAGTTTTACTGAACAATATCTGCCAAGAATTTAAGTAGACAATACCTTATGACAAGGTAAAAAAAATTATCTTTCGAAATTACCATTTCTAGCGCAGTAACTGTGTCATGGAGAAACCATTGTAATCAGACTTATGAGAACATCATAGGAAGGATTTACTAGATGTTCTGACATAGTTAGCTATAGTCTTAATGCTAACTATATAAATATTGTAACGTAGGTTTTTTTAACTTTAGACCGATAGCGAAACGTCCGAGAACGAACTATTTTCGAGAACCAACCTACGTTACCGACGGTCATCCACCCTTCGTTCGTGCATCCGCAAGCCAGGTGGGCGCCAGCCAATTCCTTTTTCACTGGGAACTGACGAGCCGGTATGACCTGGGAGCTGAGGTGCAACAGGCCCAATTCTACCAAAAAGAGAGCTCTGATGACGAGAGTTCCTTAGCGAATTGGTACGTAGCTCTTAGAGATCCTCCACGGCCGCTTCCCCAGGACATCGGGCGACAGCTGGGCACCACATCCTTACCTCGGGTCAGGGGGTTCCTCCCCTGCCCTTAACCGTATCAAAACTATAACTCCGCCCGCTCTACAGCCCTTTGCCCATTTCCAGCGGGGCGCCGGTATCTCACCCGGGCTTCTGCCGGTCCATGGAGACGTCTCCGTCGGGTCGTCTCCTCAGCCGGGCAAGTCGGCACGTCGAGACTATCTCCCCACGGCAGATTCGAGCACCTCGACCTCAACTAAAAAATATCAAATCTGTCGAGAGCAATGGCTCAACTATACGAATCAACCCGAGAGCCCAGCTTCTGAGCAGGGTGGCGACCCGAAGAGAACCAGAAATCGAGAACGTTATCTGTATCGGTAGCCGGAGTCGCTTTGTGACCGTGAATCGAACAATCGCGTCACAATATATATAACATACTGAATTTAAGAAAACAAAAATCTTAATTTCAAAAGAATTTAATTAACGCATGTCGCGTGAAGTTAGAATATCCAAGAGAGGAAGTAGGTGATAACAGAATCCACTAAAGTCACTGTAAAAGGACGCATTCTACAGATTTTCTAAGAAATCTTATACTCTTTGTCAAGATATACTTTCGCCTCAACTGGCTCCCCCTCTGACACTCTATTTCTTCGAATCTTGTTCAGCTCTAGAAAATTCACTCAGTATACTTCCTGAAAGGTGATCCACTGTGGATATCAAAGGCGAATGATAAGTCTTAGCCTTTTGAAGAATGAAGACAATCATCGATGAAATTCCCGGTACAGCCAAAAATCTACGCCATCCAGGTAAATTCAATTAATTTTCTATAGGTAAAGTCTTTGAAATGCCATCCCAGTTCTCCAGTCCTACAGATTCTCTCTCTTTATATATATACATACATTCCATGTCCCGCGAAGCACGAATACAGAATATTGTCCAATGCATGGGAAACTATAACGATCCCGTTAGGAAGTTCTGTGAAGCAATAGGAAATTCCATAGAGACCACTGTTCGCGGTTAGAACAGTAAAAAGGTGGTGAACACAAAGGATATATATATATATACACATACAAAGAGAGAGGAGAGAGAAATGATAGGATTAGAGTCGATGGAAAAACCTGAGTTTCACGTGTTGACAAAATATTAGCGAGAAAAAAGCCTTACAGAATGTCGTCTTCGTATGCCGGAATTGCAACGACTGGTTGACCTAGATTTTCCAACAATGGCTTGCACTTGGCGCTACCTTCTCTAAAGGATGAGGCCTACGCCTATTTTCCCTGAAATTCCAAGTCTTTTATTTTGCCAGCATAGCCTCCTGCAAGCAGAAGCTTTTATCCCAGTGCGAGACTTCCTCCGAAGCGTTCAGAGAGTCCAGTTTGAGAGTGAAGTGCTGCATATAGTAAGCTCTCTCGGGATGCACGTTATCCTATTTTTGTCACTTTTTTTCCCATATCTGATGCATTTTTGAAATAAAGCCCATTAATGCAGTTGCTCTTGAGCATTTAGTAATAGCTGCGATTCAGCGGTTACAGCGGTAAGGAAGAAATACTTTAATATCCTCGTTAAAGTTTCCGCGGGAAAACGGAGGCGCCTGTTTGCCCTTTTCTTTCGTGAAATACGGCCTCGTTATTTTGCTGAATTAAAAGCATGCAACACATACCAACACGGCGGATAGTAAAATGAGCCACTAAAGCAGCCACTGACGTCGTTGGAAGAGGCTGCTGCTGTACTGCGAGAGGAAAGTACCAGTGCTGCCAATCCTAGCCGAAGCACGTTTTCCGACGGTCGCGCGTATCAGGAAGACCCGTTGGCAGCTGTTGGAAAAAAAACCCTATTAAAATCAATTTAACATTCAACAAAATCTATTAAGCATCCGACATGAAAATTTTGAAAAATTTTTACATAACAATCCTTAATCGTACGATTGACCTAGATAGGAGCCACTGTGTGAAAATTAATTTCTCAAAAATTTGTCAAGAAACATTGAGGCGTCGCGACGCTGGGACATTAAAGAGCCTCGCGTCGTATTGCGTTAGAGGAAAGTCAAGAATGAGAATTTATTTAAGGGCAATTTTGGAATTTTCTCATGAACTTCTGCCCCCCTCTGCATCACTGGACGCCTCTCATTTATCGAGGTCCGCGCCTGCCTCGCTTGATGCTGAATATCTCGTGGAAGCTCGTTTAGCTTCGGGAAAGCTCGGCAGTACTCGGCACTTTCGCTCTCCATTGACCACTTTACATTGCTGATAAGGCCATAGATAAGGTTCCTCGTGGCTCATGTTTTATTTCAACATCAGCCTCACCTCCAGGACCTAACCGCGCTCGATCTTCTCAGTCTTCCTTATTCCTCCCTCCTTCTTCAACCCCTAGTGTATTCTTCATCCTTCTTGAACCCCAGGACTCTGACGGCACCAAAGATCAACCACAGCTAATAATTTAGCAATATTTCTCAGAACCGACCCTAAACTTCCCGGTTATTCCCTTCGCCTCTCTGCTTCAAACGGAGTTATGAATTTTGGCAAAAAAGTGCACTTACGATATAAATCCAATATTCGATTTCTGAAAATCTGATATGTTCTATAGAACCTACGTCTGGCGTCGCGGGATTTAAAAAGGCGGAAACAGCACTTACGTGTTAGGTGGGTGGTATATAGTAATACACACATATATATATATATATATATATATATATATATTTATTAGCTGTAGTCAAGCAGACAAACTGGCAACGAGAGTGCATTGAGTTTAATTATTCGAAGTAGTAATGCAACATGGCGCTGATTCATTGTCACAACCTTCACGATTTATGTTTTCGCAATGGATTAGCCGGCGGCTCCAGCGTGGCTGACGTAGGCAGCTTTTCGTTATATATCTAGCTAATGTACGAGTATTTTGTATTCGATTTCGGAAGCTCACGAACACGTAGCTAAAGCTAGGGATTTTCCACGTTTCCTTATATATCGCACCCTGTTTACATGCGCGTAACAAAAACTTGCTCGAGACGTTTGATTTGCATCATGAATTTTTATAACGAAAAATTTATTCCACCACGTAATTAAGTTCTCTCCTAATTCTAAAGGATCTTCTGATTTCGTAATTCGACGCGATACCGAGAACTTTCTTAATTTCATGTTTAACCAGCAGACCGATGAGTTTGGCGAGCGATGCTGAGGAGGTGCGAAGAGGTGAGATCGCAACTTGGAGATATCGATAGAGGAAAGCGGAGGCCAAATTCTAAAGCTCGTTGGCTTCAGCAGGAATGTTGATAATTAACGGCTTGTAATTGGCACAGTGCGTTCTTCTCTCTCTCTTTCTCTCTCTCTATATATATATCCACCATTCTTTCTCCCTCGAATGTTCTTCAGTATTCTCCAGACTTTCATACAGCCTTGACGCTCAGACACCTTCAGCAATTTCAACGTCCGTTCAAACTTTAAATCAGTTTCCTCTGTCTCGATTTTCGTGCCAGACTACCCTAATTTAGCTCGCATAATTTTTCCCCGAGACAGTTCCCCATTATTGATTGTGGATGTCTAGGGGTAGGTGTAGCTACGCGGATCCTTCGAGCAGACCTTTGACAATTGAGAAAGCTCAAAGGAAGTACGGGCCTTAAGGAGGGATCATCCTAATGATCAGTTCAAGGTCCTCTAGTTAGTTGCTTAAAGCTTGATTAAGCTTTGGGGACAGGTGAATCAGCGTCGAATTGGACGGAAGTGACGTCAAGTAGATACGGAAGGAGTGCACAGACAGATATATGTATATGTATACAGGATTAATTTGGCCCTCACGGAAATAGGCTACACGCAGTACCGAGGTGCTAATAAGGTTCGCGTAATTAAGCAGGATCGTCGTATGTGAATTGAGTGAAGTGAGAAAAAGTACAGTGAGGTGAGAGAAGCTGATCTATTTAGTACGCGCAAGGTAGGGGAACGAGAAGGATAAGGAGGAGAGAGAGAGAGAGAGAGAGAGAGAATAAGCAGGGTGGGAAACGACAGCTTTTCACGTTTCAGGAAAATAGGCTGGCTCGAGAGTTTCAGGGACAATGAGGGAGGGTAGTAGGAGCAACCACTCGGCCCACAGAAAGTTGCCTGAGCTTAACAGGCCGCAAGCTCGAACTTGACATACTCGACAGAATTCAAATTAAGCTCGTCACACACGTGACAAGTCTTAACAACAAATTTCAATTACGAATTGATTTTAATCGTTTGAATTTTCATCCTTGATATTCTGTCTCTCTATTTCACACTTAGAGCCTACGATACATATTCTCTCTCGCTCTCTCTCTCTCTCTCTCTCTGGATATTCGCAAGAGAGCTTCAAAGAGGAGAACTTCTTTTTCCCCAAGGACTTTCAACGAAGCTACCCACTTTGAATGCGCTAAACGCTCAAGAGTGGCATGATGGGAACGGGCTTTAAAGCATTTTTATTCAAATTCGCGCAAGCACAGCCTTATTCGAAAGGGGCGACGTTTTATAGTCAAAGCTCGCTAGCTTACTCCCTCTCTCATTCAGTCGCTCTCTCGCTTTGACCTTCTGAATGGTGCATCCAGAAGTAGTTCTCTCGGTAGGTAAAAGCCAAGTGCTCACTTTCACGAAATAACATGACCACACTCGAACGGGCAGGGTGAAATAACACAAATGCCTTACAACGGTCTACAAACGCCGACGACCCTTCGAATCGGTCCTATTGTAAAATTCAGAGGGTCCCGCTTCAACAAAACCCTTGTATAATATAAGCAAAGTCCTGAAAGGTACTTAGCATACCCATACATTTAAGTAATGACTACCCACCGTGGACCTTTAGCCAATTCATCAAAAATTTTCATAGTGTCACGTTCAAAGAAGGATCGATCATTGCCCACTTCCGGCATTTTCACCACTTCAATTTACATTTCCGGGCCTGTTTCCTATTATGCTAGATTTAGCTTTGGTTCGGGTTAACCACCGAAGATAACCACAAAACGTTATCTATGGATATTCAGGAGATGATAAATTCACAGACACAGACATATATATCCTATCCAATATAACATCTATCAACAAAGTATGGGGGTTCGGCATTCTCGGTAACAGCCACTGATAAGTACCCTTGAATAAGGTGGTATATGGATGCAGTGGAATTGCGAAGAGGGTAGGACTGTGTGCAAAGTGCATATACTGTTTCACTTAGCTTATCTCTTGCTTGGGTGCAGCCTGTCGCACAAAAACATTACCCGATAACTGGAGCAAGCCAACTCCAGCTATAATAATAATCTCTACTAGCCAGATAGCTGTAGATCGTTGATAAGACCGGTTGGCCATTGAGTTACTTATCCAGCAATCAAACGAGCGATTAAAGCTCAGAAAGCCACAAGCATAAAGAACGGACTGTTCCGTAGAACTTTTTATTACCAAGAGAAGAAAAGAGAAGAGATACAAGTTTCATGAGTTGGCGGAACCAATTGTACTTAACTTACAATAGGAGAGCTCGACAGTTCGTAAGTTTCTAGCTGGTAGCTGATCAGGTCATCAACAAGGTATACCTTTTACGGACAGCTGGAGTGTAATATAACAGGGAAATCCAGTTACGTTAAAGTTACACGTAATGCAGTATAGCGTGTACAGGATCTATACCGTACTAACTTATCTGCATATACAGTCCTATTATAGATGTAGATTGTAGTATAGCAAGGGTTGGAAGCTTCAATAGCGTCGTGCCACAGTATCAAGGGGTGCGTCACGATACACCCCTAATGGAGCTTAACTATTTTAACGAGCAGCGCCATCCTCGTGAGTTTTTCTTGTTTTTCTCATTATCGCAAGTTTCTATTACGAATACGATTACGGTTCGCGAGCTTTTCACTATTTCGCGCGTCGCGTCGCGATGTGCTTTTCGGTTAAACGAGTTAACAGGGAGTTATAAGCACTGTAGGAAAAAAAAATTTTTTTCCTTTCTTTTTTTCCTGAAATTCCGTAGATGTAAAACTGCAAGTGTTTTTCTGAGAATTTTATGGAGGTCGAGAGAAGAAGAAAATTATTTTCCTGATTTCGTCGGGACTTGCATTTCTGACTTCTAATTCTGGAGTATGTACCTTATATCCATCGCTACATATGTATCCCTTGGGAAATTTAATTATAGCGAATTGCTGAGAGCTTAGTAGCGATCTTAGCGTGCGGACTTTCGCATTTGCCCGTCGACGTTGACTGTACGAACTAGGCGTCGGCGTCGGTTCTACTGGCAAGACATCGCATTAATTTTGAGGGTCGCTACGGTAATTTGGCGCCCTCCGACGTCCTCCGACGCTACGAGGTGAGGCAAGGCAGGTCGGGTCGTTGTTATAAATGGAAATTAGATTAGAAACAGGATCGTTGAGTTATTTATCGCTAGGTGGACGTTAGCCTTAATTGCACAAACGAACTAACTCACCTGCATTTCCTCTAAAGTTATTTACTTGCTTATCAGCGTCTGTCCTGTGGTTGTGGGTCACTGTGTACGCTTTATTTGCTAAGGGAGAGTGGCTAATTTGATCTCTAATAAAATATTTATTTAATCGAAAAATAAGGGAGAAAGAGGGAATCGATGAAATGTATGTTGTTTATTGAAACTGGCAATAATTCATTACTCGTCGTATTCGGAGCTACAGGGCTTCAATACATTTCAGTGAGATTTTCCAGGTGCTAAACAATCTCCGAAAATGAATTTTAGATGAATTTCAATATTTGAATATTGAATCTATAGTTATCACGAGGAAAATACTCGGTCACCCGTTTGACCATAACGACATCCCGTTTATCATTTGCGTGCGCGACCCTTCGAAACATTAAATTGAAATTGATTAGGGTTTTGGCCTTGCGTTAAGTATACATTATGAAACAATCGTGTATACCGTATCGTGTTGATTATATTGAAATAAGCATAATTATAAAAAAAAATTTGAATAACAGACAAATTTAATTAAACTTTACATTCGAGTTATATATAATTAATTATTTTTTCCAAGTTGATACTAGAAACAATTGTAACGGATTTTTCATGAATTTGTTCTTGTGTTACGTTGGCACGGAATTTTATGAAATTACATTCCGAACGATACGCATTTCATGAATATTTTTTTTAACGCAATTCTGTCTATTATGGAAAAAAGTTTGCTTCTGCACGTGTAACGAAATTTTCTATACAGAGTCCACATATACGCAGGATTTCCATTCGCATGAAAAATAAAACTATCTGACTATCTGACTATATGAGTCTGCGGAATTTCGTTTATTTCTCGGGTCTTTCCAGATGCTGATATATGCCGTATCGTGAGATCATAAATTCACAGGCAATTTATACAAATTACCTATAGCCATTAACGCGTTCCGCTATTCCGGGAGGCGCTCTTATAAATCAAGCTTCTCGATCCCGGCAGTCCTCTTCATTACATATACAGATATTTGGAGATATCTCTCTATTCCTCGCAATAAAAACAAATAATCCCTTGTTTATTTCCAATATTTCATCCCAAAATGTCAAAGGCATTTCAAATTCGTCCTATACAAGTGTACCGAAAAAATCGTGTAAATTTTCCAAATTCTCAAAATTGAAAAAAACGGGTTTAATTATCGAGTCACGTTACGTAAAAATACGGGATGCATCGGCAAGTCCTGGTGCTATTTCGTTGAATTGTCCGACAGCCGACCCGGAACATACTAGATTTATATGGAGTATACCAATCCAGGGAAATTCATCAAAATGACCGGAGACTGCGCATTGGTTTTACATTTTTCAGGGAGATAATTTATCAATCCCGAACACTACTATCAGTCTGTATCTGGTAAATAATGAATGCCTTTGAAAGCTGGTGCTTTCAATTCTCCCAATTTTTTTCCAGTTTAGATACACTAGTTGAACCACCCTATTGCAGCCTCCCAATGTACAAATTTACTGATCAGTACTTTACATAGAACCTTGGAGAATCGATTGGTGAAATTGTTCGCTTGCTCGCTCTAGTTCCGAGAAATTTTCGAAGAGAACACTGGGTCTGAATTTCTCCCTTACGCCTAGGTAAATAGCACAGAGCTTAACTTTTCGGTTCAGGTAGAGCTTTTAGGATAAAAATATTTTCAAAATTGAATTATGTACGTACAACGAAGCTAATAGCTACATCTTGATAAGGGTTGGAAAAAATATGTTAAATTACAAAAACAAAAAGATAATCCAAACATCTATTATGATTTTAGCTACTGCCCTTCATTCCCTCAATCTCATTTACCTTTAATCAAGGTGTAATTGTACCTGAAATCTTCCTGATTGATATCCCAAATCGTAGATGTTTGTCCACATGGACGTAGGATTGTAGAAGCGCAGAGAGAGAGTGAGTTGTTTTCAATGTCGCTAATGGCCGGCCTTATCCTATCTGCCATTCATTAACCCTCCTTTATCCGATGCAAATCGCTTTTTTGTTCGTCGGTTTGCAAAAGAAAATTCTACGAGTTCTCCCTGAAAGGACTTTCCTTCGCCCACCAAGGGACAACGAACAAAGATGTTTGTACTTGATGTATAAAGCTCTAAAGGTACTAGACCCTTCGCGTCAAAACGACCGTTTTCACTTGCCAAAACAAATGGAAGTCCACGGGCCGTCATTAAGGGATGATCACGTGGTTGATTCGTGATGATAAAATATTAATCCTTAAAAGGTTTCAGACATAAGGTAGTTGCCGTGACCCTGTCCGATTGCAGATGCCATCAGTACATTTTCCAAGAAAAAATATTATTACAGTTTGCTCAAAAAAATTTTTCAAATTAAAACCAAAAATTTCATCCCTTATTCATGATCAGATATGCTACTATTCCTTTCTGCTTCGTAGTAAGGTGTTGTCTAAAAAATAAAAGAGGAATAAGAAAACTCCCTACACTAAAAGTTAGTCGTCTTCACTGCATCTCAATCTCTTCTGATCCATAGGATACGAAGAGGAAAAGAGACGGAAGAAAAAACAACCGTAAGTACAATTTAAAGAAAAACTAGAGTAAATAAGCACTGATAGGTATAGAAATTTTCCTTCCCCTTGCACCCTCAGGAAATTGGAGCCTCTGTACCTCGAAATCAACGATAGTCTGACTCAGGGGGTAAAAAGCTTGCCGACAGCCACCCTTAGACAGCGACGAATCTCAGCTTCGATCCAACCCCACGTTTCGAACCGCCAATACAGGCTTCCAAGCGATTCTCTCGTAGCACTAGGGCCAACCTTGGACTTGGTGAATTCACATTGGCTTTTATTTGGGGAAGGGGACGTGACAGGGTGTAAGAGGATTTCTAGATGAAAAAGGATGGATGGAGGGGTCCCCATTGCGATTCACGGAACGAAGCTTTAAAAGCAGGCAACATCGCGAATTTCTCGGGTAATCTAATATTCCGAATACCTTTTGTCGAGGGAGCTTGCGAACAGTTGAAAATTGAAATAGATTATATGACGAGCTACCGAAGGGTAGAGTATAAGGTTGCTGTAGGGCTGATGCAGAACCGTCTTAGAGTTCAGCAAATAAGCAAGATGAACTAGCGTCCATATAGCCGATATAACCCGACCGTCCCTGTGAAGCACAGTAGAGTCCCACAGGATCAAGCTAAATCGATATCAATTCGATGACTTCTTATCCGAAAGATAAAAGGGTGCCGCTCCCCTGTCTACTGGCTGTCTCATAACCCACAATAGGTACACACCTTATAGGCCTGTAAAATCACTCCTTCCTGCTGGATTTCTCAAATCCAATATTCTTACAATTTTCCTACTGCCTATACTCGCGAGACCCATTTCTCCGTATCTGATATTGCCATTCCTGCCATTCCTAATCCTCCTAGTGATCGATTGTAAGTCACTAGAGTCGAATTACGAGACGAATGACCCGAGCACGCGTAACTACTGTTTGCCAAGCCGTAAGGATTTATGTTAAACGGGCATAATCCCATCGCAAATGACATTTACAACTGGACAAACCTGACACGCTGCAAATACGTGTCGGGTGCATCGTGGTTGGCAAGAAAAATTCATGCAAATCCTACTCTATGAATATTCAATTAATATAATCTGACGATGCGCCGAGTCTAGCGAGGTCGTAGCCAGTCTACTAGCGTCGGGACGCCGAGAGCGTCCATAGTGTTACTTACTGTTTCTCCTACGTGTAAACCCTTCAACCCCTTCCTTATACTTATCAATTTTATTTCCAATAGTTCTCTCTCTCTCTTTTACATCATAATTTTACTACCTAGAGTACAGTCTGCAGTTAGCTGTGTGACGACCAACTGTAATTTGCTGTACGCATCATCGGACTCGGCCGATCGATTCCCCCCAGATAACGCGAGGGACATATATAGATAGCGTAGTTATATAACATACGAATCCATTGAAAATCACACTGGCATAGAAAAGTGGTCCTTTGAGAGGATACGTGTATGCTCATTCGTCGTCGATCTAGCTATCCCCCTGTATGGTAGACCTATCGAGTATTTTGAATAGTATCAAAAAATGGCATTTATCAAGCAGTCTAGAGTTTTCGTAGCGTTCCGTAGGCACCCGTTTAAAAAAAAAACAGACGCTTCACCAATAAGAAAATAAATCGACTAGAAATTTCAAGCAAACCTCGGAACGCTGAAGCCAAGGGATTGGGATTGTCGACATTGATTTAATCGACAATGTATTTTTTTGACAGGATATGACAAAGGGAAACGGCCTACATATCCGACATGGCAAACAAGACTCCTGAAATAATTCGATAACTTATAAAGATACGATGCATGTACGATTCACTTTGATCGAGTCGGCTAACCTGGTACCAGAGCTACCAGTGGTACCGGAAACATGAAAAAGGAAGGTAGAAGCGAAGGTAAGGTAGGGTAGTTGCGAGGGGTGGGTGAGAATAGGGGGAGAGGGAATTAGGGTAACATCTGGGCCTGACGGGCCGTCGATGGACAAGGGGAGGAAGGGAGAGGGGGGAGAGGGGGGGGAGGAAGAGTACCAAATGCTATATATATGTATAGACACAGGCTAGAAGGCATCGTAGTGTATCCCGCAGCTTCCATTGCTCCAGCATTCGTCCCCGCCATGGACGCTCCCTTCGGCAGAAGCTGTCGTGTGATTTATATGAGAACGATTTCGCGTTCAGCGAGCCAGGTAATCGCGCAATGATTGGGGAATGTAATTGATTGGTGATTGGTCGTGTCAGGCCATGTTTGGCTCAGAATGATGTTCGCGTTTATCGGCTGAATTAGCACTTTTTTTTTCTCGAGCTCTCGGATTTACGCCTTCAGGAGCACCGCTATTATCTGCCTTAATTACGGTTAAAATGCCTCCCACCCTCGTTAAACCTACCGACCTCAATAGGACCTCACGATGTTCTTGGTATGTAGTAACTTAAAGGAAGGACAACCTTAATGGGCGATAACGCTCAGGAGCGAAGTGTAATTCGCGACAGGTGGGACAAATCGTATTTCCAATCGATACGTTATCGATTTTCAGCGAAAGAAAAACTACCCCTACTTTACAATTCCATAGAATAGCCGAACTCGATAGTTTAACGAACCGTGACTTTGCACTGCCCGCGACCTCCCTTTACCGACGTATAGCTACGTGTAATATGAATGCTGAGACCAGGTGGGTTGGCTGGGATTTTAAACGAGCTTCTTGACAATGGAACTTCGTTTCTTCGGTTATTGTCGATTTTTGCGGCTATTTCGGGTTAACCCGGCATGGCTTACCTTGTATCAATGCTATAGAATCGAATCACCCCTTAGATGGTTGAACGGTATTCTATGAATGTGTAGGTAATTACATAAGAGTACTGAAGTTTATTCAATGCTTGAACAGGGGGGAGAGATGGTTCATATAAATTTCTATGGAGAGTATGTTTCCTTCTTTAAAAAGGAGGTATAGGGAAAGCTCGATCGAGCGAAGGCAGTTTCTTATAAGTTGGGAAAAAGGGTAGGGTGGAAAAAAAAAGTTAGCGACTCAGCCCGTCCAACGTTACCCTTCCGTGAACTACCATTCCTTCTGCCATTCCTACAGGATGTTTCAGCCGATTTAAAAATTCCCTAAGGAGAATACATACCGTCCATACGCCTTTCTTGGGAATCTAATGGCGATCTTTTCTCTTCCTCCATCTTCTCCTTTGTTTCCTCTCCCGGCCCCCTCTCTCTCTCTCTCTCTCTCTCTCGTTGAATGTACTATATGCACGTATGTTAAAACTAGCTTCGGAAGAAAAAC
This sequence comes from Trachelus stipa, assembly GCA_036026315.1. Lineage (NCBI taxonomy): Eukaryota > Metazoa > Arthropoda > Insecta > Hymenoptera > Cephidae > Trachelus > Trachelus stipa. The sequence continues at coordinate 1,347,531 of JAYRCB010000652.1, read as the reverse complement.
CGTAGTGAACCACATTCCCGGCATATCTCCGTAGAAAACATCCACGGTGCGCCAACATTATCCCTCTCATAATTTTGCCAGCGGCTTACACAAGCTTAACCCCCGCTATCCTTGCAGCCTTAATACCGAGGAACTACCCTGGAACTAGAGGGCTCCCAAACTCCTACCCCCTGGCTGCCCGTTCATAAACTTAACATAAGGGTTAAGTCTTAGCTGGCTTCCCCTTACTGTGGTACCAGCAGTCTCTCAGTCTTACTACGAGTCCTTGCGCTGTTCACCCTTGGGCGGATTTTCAATTTTTATATTCCCTTTATAAATGAATCTACTTCTTTAAAGGTGCTTTTTCTTTTGTCGAGAAAACATTATTTTCCAGGTACACTCTCCTTTCTTCGATTACGTTATACCCATGCCAGTGATAATAATAAGGTTTCTTTTGCTAAGATTAATATTATTTTTTTTTAAAGATTACTTCTCAACGTTTATTAAGTAGCAATATATTCAATGGCTTATATATTCCATAACAGATTTTAGGCTAAGGGCTGATATTCATGGGGATAATCCTATCAAAGAAATCGTACCCAGGACAGGAAAAATATTTGAGTTTTATTTTTTTTTTGACAACCGAAGACTCTTAATCTAAAGAAAAATTTTTAACCTCGATTTCTATAACAGTATAAAATTCGTATTTTATTTTATTGATTCTTGACGTTCGATTGCCGTGTTTTTTTATTTATTCGAAAATAATTCCAGCATACCAAGAATCCGATAAAATCATTGGCGAGCGCAAGGACAGAGATATTCTTTGCTGAATTTTTGTGAATTTATGCATCGACACCTCCATAGTGTATCTCCAACGGCGTCGGCAAAAACTGAGCGATATGGAAACTCCATCGTTTCCCATTAATGGTTTCTCTCAAAGGGTTACTCGTACTCCGACTCGACTGTTCTTCGAAAAAAAAGTGATTAGGCAATTTAAGAAGGGAAATAGATAAAAAGAGAAATTTTCAAACCTTGACAAAAAATACTGAACGGACATCTCGAGGTCTAAAAAAAAAGCAACAGGGCAAAAGAAGAGCGAAACAACCTCCCGGCAAAAAATATGACTTCCATCGTCAAACCCCAAACGGAATGCGTAGCGACGGTCTGCGTCGTTCACTAGACTTGTCGATTTCACTGTCGCTTCTAGTAATACATATAGTCTGAAAAACACGTTTTTCCACTTGGGCCGGAAGTTTATCCCACTCGATGAACGCATCCTTCCATTATCCTGGAACCTCTTCGGTACGATGCGTTGAATGTCCTGGACCTAGTACCCAGAAAAGTAAAAGCACGACTTTAAATTTTTTCAAAATATAAAAATAAAGTTATCCGAAGCAATGAGATATACAAAAATTAAATAAAAATCATTCCCTCTTCCATCAAGTAAATGAAATCTCGATTCAAGTTTTATTCGTCATGAGAAATCAGAAGAGAATTGTGAATCCCTAGACTTGGCAGCCACGGAAAGACGATTTCCAAAGGGATACTTCAGTCCCTTCGCATCCCTTTGGGACCAGAGGGGCCTTCGTGGCTACAAACCATTGAGTGCCCACTAAACTAGACGAGCATGATTTACGACGCATTCGCGATAAGGGAAGGCAAATACGCGGAGGCTCTGCTTTGTCATGCTAACGAGAAAGGCTCTTCTCGGGTATCCCTATATACTTTACACAGGTCTACGCAGCAGCCTGCGCGACTACAGGGGTGTTTTACTACTGCTCTCGGACGTTACTGAATAACTGAAAAAAATCCCAGTCGTTATTTCCAGCCGGATTTTTCGAGCGTGATTTTTTCACCGTGTTGTTCTCCCATTTTTTGTCGATTGCACAAAAAATCAAGAGGAGGACCAGAGGGTGGGATCGAGAGGCTCGGAGTGCTGCGGCCAGCGCGAAACGATTCCAGGAAAGTGGCCATTTGCATAAACGAATATGTAAAATATATCGCTGTCTGTTTCGCGTGTACGCTTCCATACCGCGAGGGGCAATCCGTCACAACTGGCGCCATCGAATTTCTCGCTGATTACTGCGTCATTTTTTCCTACTTCCCATACATCTCCCTCTTCGATGTATATAGCTATATTTATATAAACTCCCAAAATACTCACGATCTCGTGATGTCTCGTTATTCTTGAAATCCAATGATAAGACTCATAAGCTAGTTTTTAATACTTTCAGAAGATAAGTTTGACCTTAAGGCCGATTATGTACACAGCTATGGGTATAATAAACACGTGCGATTCGGACTGGAGGAATTTATAGAAGCAGAGTTAAACTTTCTATCTTGCCCCAAGGATCTTCTACCCTTTTCGAATATTAAACTGGGAACGTAAAAGCATGAAATAACCAAGAGGTTAAAAACCATAAATCTGTCAAAGGGCGCGACCTCGAAAATTCTCATTACTTCGGGACAAATTCACCACTGCTGCGAAGATAATTTTTTGGTTTGGTAAATACTCCGCCGGATTTCTTTTTACTGACTTGTCAACTTCAATTTTATAGAGAACTTTGACGACTCTCTCTCTCTCTCTCTCTCTCTCTCTCTCCCACTCCTGTCGTCCTATCCTCGTCCACTGCTCTACACTTCAGCGTCCTTCATTCGGGGTTGACTCGATTCTCAGACTACCATTCCGTAAAGTGAATCTTCCGGACTGGGGACAAGTTTCGCGAGTTCTCGTTTACAAGCGATGAGTATGAGGTGGCGCTAAAACGGTTACGGTAAAACTGCACAATCCAATTTGAATTCTGCCACCATCAACGGCACCGACATTAACCTTCGGCCGGGCATAGACGACCCTCTAAACTTTTTGCGAAAGTTATTCCCGGTACACGACTCGTGCTGGATGGACTGGCAATTTCCTCTTGAGGATAATAAGGGATGATTCCACCAAAAAGTCCGAGAGGCTTCATCCAGTTTCTCCTCTAAGACTGAATAATGGCAATCGCGTCACCACTCCACATACCTTGACTCGATCGTCAACTCAGGTTTGTATTTTTAGTAGAAATTTACAAAATTCTAAAATCTAACACGTTGGAACAAAAATATATATTTTTTAAATTTTTCCACATTTTTATTCGGCTCCTTTTTCCAGGCCATACAGACCCGGTAAGACGTAGCGAGAATCCAGCAGACGTCGAGGACTTCGAATACGTCATACGTCAGTAAGTAAATGCAAGAGTGACAGAAACGATATGACACTCCACCCAAAGGGTATATGCAAACGTAAACGTATTTCGCGTGAAAAGCCGCTTTCGGTAGAATAAAAATCCGTTACCCGTTCGCTACGCAAACAGAACTGCTGGTTCCGCGTATACGGTTAAGAATATTTCATCGAAAATTCCTCAGTCTTCCCAAGAGGCCAGATAGGAGGGGGACGCGGTACGTTCGTCCTGCCCTGACTCCATGGAATTTCAGGAAGGTCTTACACCTACTGCGTCTCAAGGGTTCCTACCCCCACCCTCTCCGTGGCCTTGGCGTTCCTAGGTCTCCGCCTCATCCTCATTCCCTACACATAGAAGCTACCAAGCTACGTGCACACACGCTAGACGACTGACGTATTTTCACGCTCCCGGGCAAAACCGATAAAACATCATGAAAAGAATAATAAATCCCAACTGCACGGAGACGCCCGACTGGGCGTTCTTCGGAAATGTCAAACTCACGAAAGATTTAGTTGAATAATTTTTTTTCATTCTTCAAGCGCACCCAATGAAATTCGCCAAGAAGATGAATCTCCAGTGAAAAACGAAGTGTAGTACCTGCTCCTTAAACTTTCATACAGTAAACTCCCGTTAAGATTAAGAATTCCAAGTATCCTGGATATCCATTTTTCATATATATTTTCAAATTTTTTTCTTTTTGAATACACTGCCAGTATTGTAAAAGTGTGACGAATGGCTCGATAAGTATTTTGGAGTGGACCGTGCATTAGCTCTTTTCTGTAAATTAAAATGTAAAACAAAAAAAAGGAGGTCAGAGTATAACGTATCTCGACGTAGGAGTAAAACCTACGACGAAACGAACGAATGGCTGTACCGGATGAGACTGTCGTGATCCCGCAAGTCATAACACGGTACTTCGTGAGATTGCGCATCAACTTCCCTGGGAGATATGTTTTGTCGGCGAGTATGAAAAATATTTTTCAATCCTCGCTGCGAATTAATGCGCTCGTGACGTCAGGATCGATCGGCGGCCTCCTCGCTCTTAAACCAGCAAATATCTTCTTAGATAAGTAGGAACGTATACGGCGTCTACCGCTCTTATGAAATGTTAATATCGTAAAAACCAAGGAAGAATTATTTTAATAAATCAAGGCTAGTAAATCAAGTACCCCGTGTATATTAAGATACGATCATATTTTATGAGGAAAATATGAAATTTTCCACATCTACGATTCCTGATTATTTCACACGAGTCGCCCGAATCACAGATCGAGGAAGAAAGGCAAAAGAGTTCTGCCACCCGATTATTCCCTATTAAGGGATGATAAGAGCTGTAAACAGGGTCGTCTTTATTACGAGAAAGATCCTTAAAGCCTATTGGCTACGAAGGGGTAAAAGTGGCTGAAAGGGGTTGAAAGTAGCTGGAGGGCACTAAGGGGTGGTTCAAGCAGGGTGCACACCCCATCGATACGAAAATCCTTCCGCTGTTCCTAACATACCGAAACCTGCCAAGCTTCCGGTTCATGGACCACGTAATTGGGAGTAGCACTTTTGAAATTCAGGAAACTCCAGTCGAATCTTTCCCCGATTGTAGAATCGTTATGGACCTTCAGAAAAGGGTGAATCAGTTGAAATCAGGCCAAATCGAACAAGCCCCTCGAGTAACCCGTTATGCACCACGAAGATGCGTTCATTAGCGTCCAATTATTTTCGCAGTATTTTGCGGAGCACTATGGACACTTATTGGAACCCAAATCAAATTGACAAATGTGGGCTGGGTGAAAGTGCAATAAACCCAAATATCTGAAGAATAGAGAATTAAAATGAAGCACACTTCCATATATCCTAAGGAAATATTTTTTCACTCCATCTTTCACAAGTTGCTCAAGTCCGTGCTACACGGCTGATATATAATTTTCCCTATAAATAACACGTGCCCAATTGAAAGGATCTCGTCGATATACGAGATGTAAATTAGTTCCTTTGATTTACACCAGTCCGTTATGATCCCTTTGATTTATATCGTCGGTAACAAGATGCTAAATTATAATACCCTTGAGATAAAGGGCTGCGGACGTTTACATCCTCGCCAGAAGACAGGGACAAAAAGAGTGAAGCGATTGAATGAAAGAGAGACGGAGTCGGTAGCTAATGGCTAAAAGATGAGAAATTGAGAAGAGGTTAAAAAAGAAAGGCGATAAAAAAAATCTTGACAGACGTAATCTGCAATGGCAACTGACTTCATTGATAAAGTTTAGTCTCTCGTTGTTCTCCTCAAAGTGATATCTACTGCTTGGCAGGCTAGATACATTAGCTCTCGTGATCACCTCATAATTTTAATGGCGTCTCTGCGTTATATTCTACCGAGAGTTATGGAGGGCAGGGGGGGGGGCGATAATAGAAATAGTAATATAAGGGAAGAATGAACGGGGAAGATATAGAGGGAGAGCGAAGCTTGGGAAAGAGCGAAATCTTATGGGGGGGTGGGGGAGGGGTCGAAGGGAGATGAAAAAAACGGAGAAAGGAAGAAAGATAAAAATCCCTAACCTGCAACCCTTTGTTCCCCATTCTGGGAAATAATTCCCCGGCACTTTTCACCTCGGTGGATCATTAATCTCCTGAATCGCGGAAGCGCACTCTCTGGGGTCTCCGCAGACTCCGCAGAGTTCAGGGAGTCCGGGACTGTATCTAGAGAGTAGAGGAGTTGAGAGCTGAGAGAACCTGGATATAGCGTGTAGATTGAAGGGAACTGAACGAGAAAGAGGATGATAGTGAGTGCGGGAGAGAGAAAGAGAAGATGAGTGAATAGCCCGTGAAATTCGACAAACAATCGGTCCCTTTCTTCGAAGCGACTTAAAGGAATTTAGAAAGTGGACCGAACGCCTGGACCCTTTATTCGTTTATCTCCTATCACTTTGTCCCGTTGAACCTTACACTCTGACCTTATAAGTCGGTACCCGCTTGTGAAATTTTTTCTTAGCTACTGACTTCGTTGAGAACACTTTCTCTCATTGATGCAACAACGTTAACCATAGTTCAGAGTAGAACTGTTTTCCTAGTCTTGGTAGATGGGCAAAAGGAAAGGGCAGGAGACAGCCTTCGCGAACCTGTCTAATATTCCCAGTTTCTGCATACCTTCCCTACGTTCCTGGCTACCCTGACCCACTGGTGTGACGCACTAAAGGGGAAATGTCAAGACCTAAACTTCATTCTGCGAGTGCGCTTTAATTTCGTGTCAGTTCGGTGTGCGGTGAGATTAAAAAAAAAGTCAGCGAGAAAGTGTTGAAAGAACCAAAAAAAAAAGGTACGGAAAGTAATGAGGGGGAAAGGCAAAACCGTGATACGAAATAGCGTAAGGTAGAGGGAATAAAAAAAAGAAACAAGGAAAAGGAAGAAAAAGGGCAAAAGTCAGGTCAGGAGACCAACTGGCAAATCTACCCTCTTCCTCAAAATCGCTGAATCAACAGGGAACGTGACTTTATTGTGCGCCTTACCCCTTTCATTTTTCCACAAACGAAAGCAGCCCAGTCGTTTCAATAATTTTTAGAATTTTTTTTACTTTATAAAAAAATTTCCAAATTTATACTCTACCATGTTCCAATGAACATGACTTCTCCATAAATCGGGTATCTGAACGATTATGAAACTCGATCATACGAGTTTCATAGTCTCCATTCCCCATCGTGCCACACGGCTCAGCACACGTACAGAGGGAATGATGTAACTGTACTCGACCCCTTACACGTGTGTGTCATATGTGAGAAGGATATAGGGCGTGAACCCTCCGGGTTATGTTCAACGTGCATTGTTTCAAGAGGAGCGCCGAACCTTTCCGCTTCCATTCCGTTTACACCCTCATCCCGTAGAAGTCGTGGCTTTTGGTCGGCATCAAGCCCCTATTCTACCCCTGACTATCCTTCCATCCAAATCCCTATATACCGGTAGCCTCCTACCCTCCTATCCTTGAGAATTCGCAGCAGTTCCCGATACCGGGTAATCGAGTGCCAACCGGACGAGGAATGAAACATTTCTAGTTATGAGATAGTTAACCCGGATGCTGTGAGATGAATTCAAAGAAAGCTGAATCAGATAAACGCAAGGATTTATAGAGTCGTCTGAAATGGGTCGTTCAATAGGAATTACGAGTGTAGAGACATTAATTACATAAATAAAAATAAATATATGAATCAAGTAAACAGCACGTCCAATCAAGTGGTAATTAGGAGGATTAATTATCTGTAAAGGACAATGCCGTCAATAAACTGTATCATATAATTTTAATTGACTAAGTCATAATAAAGTCAAAATTGGATCCTAATCAACCTTAAACTAAACATATTAGCCAGTTGACTTGGTATGCTTTTATCAGTGGGTTAGGTTTTCTGGGTTTTATTTATCTGATATCATACTGGGTTACCCATTGGGAGAAAATTTTCCAGCAGTACTTTTGCCGGTGAGATAACCGATAGTAACCGAAATTACAAAAAGAAGTGAAAATTATCGATCTGTAAAAGCTGTAATCCTCTTTGAATTTAAGGGATGAGATGATGGTGGTCAAGACTGATTTACTCAGGCAGGGAAGTTTCTACGGAAGTTCAGGCCCATCATCGGCTCCCTGATCAAATATGCCTTTCTCCCGTTTGCTTGGTAGTTAATTGTTTGCGCGAAACCCAATGCCAATAACAGTGATCCATTAGTCGGCCATCTTCTTTAGGGAGGGTGTTATCGTTATCAGGGATGATGGAATTGAAAGCTGATCGATGCCGTTGCGTTCTATTGTGTTGTATTGAGTTTTGGGCTAAATCGATAGGGAATCAGCATGATTTATTGTTTGTCCTACACAAGAGCGAACGTCATCAGAGGCAATTTAAACCGGTAAAGAGGATAACCAGGGAAACACATATAGGTTAACGGGAATACTGACGTAATAGCTCATTGTTTAGAAGATAATTAGCCGTGAGAGGACTGCGCTATAAGGGCTGATCTCGGTCTGGGTATTTCATTGACGTCGATAGGCTTCCATACTGGTACAGTACAGTAACCCTTTACCGATCCTAATCGGCCAGTTACAATAATCGATATCGTTCGATTCTCTCAATGCCAACTAGCACTTCGAATTACCATTTAAACGGATTCGAATTGTCCACACTCACTGAATTTCGAGGATTACTCGATCGTCACGGGTTCCAACCATTTTCACAGCATCTCTTCAACCCTTATAAACTCTCTATTGGACCAGCGGCAGCTGTCCCTACGGGAATCCCCTGTCTCTGTCCCAATCGAACTATCGTTTCTGTCCAGTCGAATTTGTAAATTGTCACGTCACAGCTTTGCGATGTTCCTTTAACTTGTAACTTGGAAACTGTCAAATTCTTTTAAAATGTCGAATCGTTTGATCCAGGATTTTTTTAGACTCTATCGAGTCTCAGGATTCACCGATCAGTGTATAAAACGATAAGAAAGTACGTGACTTTTCAAAGGACGAAAGAAAGCGAAGAGGTGATTCAATTTCGAAAGGAAATACCTATTTTTAATAGAGACAAAAAAATAGTCCGAATAATGTGAGACGGTGATACGGAAAATTCTTTTACAATTTAACAGCTGATTTAGGCAATTATTAAATGCCCTGATTTCCACACGACTAAAGGAAGCAAAAAAGATCAAAGCTCATTTATAATGAAACCATTAAAGGCATCTTCTATATCGAAGTTACTCGTAAGATCGTAATTGAGTTTTATAGAATTTTCGAAGATATATAGTAATTGCATGAACTATATTTTATTAAGGTTACAGAAAGGAGACACTAGACTTTCCACGGTATCTCTGCACGAGAATTTAAGAAATTAATAGGGTAATCGATTTTGAGATAAACGTTCAAAAGCAATTGATATAACTGGAAGCGCCAGATACTGGCGAAAATCGTGTTCTGCATCTAGTCTTTTTGTCAAAATTATTTACTGCGTTGCCTTCCCTGCTTAAATATCTCTCTGTCGGCTCTCTTGAAAAAATTCTTCTTTGCTCTGAAAAGGACTCGGTGATGTCGGATGCTAAACTTTTGAGTTTGGCAAATCGATCGGCAATCCGATTGGCGCGTTCCATTTCATCTCCCGACGGTAGGAAATAGTGACCACGATATCTCCTGAGAATACCGTACTCGACGCCACGCTGCAGAGCACTTTTTACCTGAATATTGAAAAAAGTTAATAAAATTTCATCCGTCGATTAACAAACTTCAAATTTTTCGTACCTGTCGCTTAACACGATTTTCTGGCAAATTTGACGCGTATGTGATATACCCGAGGATCTTCCTAGACGTAGATCCTTTGGTTTCACGAAGATCTTCAATAGCAGAGAGTACAAGGGCTGCGATCTTTAGTGGTTGTTTCTTCTGAGATATTTTTCCCTTTTTACGTTTTCCCACCATTTTCCTTCCATTCTTTTTTCTCGCCATTATCTTAGCTCAATATTAAACACTGAATTTGAAAAATCCTCGTTACTCGACCAAATCCACAAAACCGAATGACAGTTCACAGTTCACTTGTTCATCCTCTCTAATTCATTTGTTTCATTGCCTGAAAGTACTCTGCTACTATGAATCCAATTAGACCATTTCGAATTAAAAGTAACCAGACCAATGACTATTTCTCCTAAGCAGAAAACAATTCCCCACGATCAAATTTACCAGTAAAAAAAAATACACTAGCTCTGATATAAAAATCAATCATACAAAAGTCCAATGATTTATCAATCACCAAAATCTCTATAGAATCCAAATAGGAATGAGACACCTGATTTATGAAAAAATCCAATCGAATAATATTTCAATCTACATCAGACTCGTTCGAATGATCATTAAAAGAAATAAATTAACGTAAATCCCAATCGCCATAGCCCATCGAGTCTTGCTTGGAAGAAGCAAAGAATAAGAAAAATACAAAAAAGTAAATCAAAATAATAAATCATCCCATTCCCGCCTCCATTACCGCAATTGCTTGTATTCGTAGCCAATGGCCTACATCGAGCTTCTCTTATACCTGTATATAGTCTGCGCCACTACTTTATGCTATCGCAACACGGGGACCCATTTTTTTTCCCAAGCCGTCAGAAACGTCGAGATTATTATCCGGCGAGCGAGCAGCGCACAGCGCGAAAACCACGTCACTGCGTTACTTACAGGCATTTTGTAGAAATTTATTATAGGCGTCAACATGCACGAAGGGCAGCCAGTTCGTCAGCCAACACGTCAAGCCAGTCCAGTCATCCAGCGAGTTACCGGCTTCTGCCATTTATATTTTATTGTTTAATATTCTGAGTGGCTGTACGACGTGGCGTAACTACCGACATAAATTTAATGTACCACATAGGCCGAAGAGAACAGAAGTAAGTGGAAGCCGCCAGTAGAGGCAAACCTGAGATAATCGTAGAGCATTTTCGTGAGCGATTGTTCTACGTTGTTCCTGTATTCGCGGTTGCCGTGTTCCTGGTAGAGTGACGATGACGATAACGGGAAAGCTGCCGGTGATTGAGTACCGTGAATAGGGGACGTGGGGAGTGGTAGGAAGAAAAAAAAGGCTGGAATTAAATTCGTAGGGGTACCATCAAAGCTTGGGCGCTGTCCTGAAATCAGAACCATGAAAAAAAAAAATTACAGATGAAAAACACGAAGCTCGTGAATTTCGCATTTGAAGAATTTACCCTTTGATAGGAGTGTAAAAAAATTGTTAATTAAAAACAAAAAATATTCAATTCACGAGCAAGGCCGCTCATAATCATCGTGTAAAATTACAGCAATAATTTTCCTACTAACGTGCTGTTGAAAATTCAGCCGCCAGGTGCCGCATTCGAGGTGGTATTTTTATATGGCTCGCCAGACTAGGACGAAATCGTCATCCTGGGCACGTACTGCATGCTCGAGTGCCTTCGCGAGGAGTTCCTGTTGGCACAAGGATTCCATCGACGAAGAGCGATTCCAGGGCCGAGAAAGAAAACTAGTGAAAGAGCCAGTGAATCGAAGTGCCGTAAAGCTTTCATATTCAAACCAGTCAGTCAGACAATAATTCTTTGAGCTTTTAAGAATTTTTCCCGGAAACGGGATACTGCTCGATTTCGAATTTCAATTGAAAATCGACTCCCTCGATAAATCCATGATAATTTTCTATCTGAAGTTAATAAAACAATCCAAGTATACATTTTACCTATAAGATTATAACGATCCTATATTGGAATTAGATTGGATAAATCGTATGAGATTCAGTGAGACAGCGATCAGGAATAACGTACCTTACAAAAGGTCTGAGTAAACAGAGCCATCGTATTATCTCTTTGTCCATCACCCGTAGAATCGACAAAGTCAAAGGTAAAGTTGGGCAAGTATTCTGAAAGTGCCACGTAGTAGGCATTATTTTCGAAGGTCACCCAACCTACGATTCGGATTAAATGGGAGTTTCTGGAGGACAGCTGACAAGGAGTCGTCGGTTCGATTAATCTCAGCTTTCCCAGAGGTAAACTCGTAGCCCTTTTCTCCTTAGGTCTTTTTATACAGCAGCTTCGACTTTCGAGTCTCCCGCGTGAAATTCCTTTTTTAATTGTTTCAACGGCATCCGACACGCACGCACTTCCTTCGCTCGCGCTTCCACACTATTTGTCAATGCTTTTCTTTCCGATTTCTTTGACCCTTTGATATCGGCCCATATACGAACCCACGCGACTTCTTAGCCCTTTGAGGCCAACCCACGTCTGTATAAGTTCCTGAGGCTTTCAATGGTATGCCACTGGCCGTATAACGTACGGGTAGGTTTTTTTTATTCTATTGCAGAAGCTAATGTGTAGAAGTCATTGAACGCATTTAGTTGTGACCTAGAAAAATAAGTACAGCTCGTATAAAAGTGTTGTGCAATGGTCTCGCAATAAAGGACGTGACTCCACGGTGCAAGCGCTCTGATTGCAACGTTGCACTTATGCGTAGCTGAATGGTGTCGTGCTACAACTATTGAGTGTCAAGACTGCGTACGGAGCAGTTTGTCTAATGACACGCGACCCATTTTGCATTTGAAATAAAAAAAGCATGATAAATATTATCTCCCTGTCTTACGTATAAAATGTGCTGTAACGACTTAGAGATTTATATTTTAAACGTTGAAAATTTTTATATTACACTTTTCTTACGTTCGATAAATTTTTGAAAAGAAAATTTTTATGGAATATCATTTCATCCGTTACAGTCAACGTTTTCTCAAATATGCAGAGAGGAATGGAAGATTAGCTATATATAAACACATCCCATGAATTACTGAAATTCCTGACATATCTTAACCATATTGCATCCCATACCTTCGACAAGGTAACTCCCGTGCATTCTCCTCCTATAAATCTATTTGACTATCGTGATAACGAGAATTCAATTCTGCATATAGTGCTTTAAATATTTACCTACGAAACATTGTAAGGTTCAGACATTTTTTTATTCACTTTCATCAATATAATTTGGTACAACCGATAAAGATTAATAGGGGAGGGTTCGTCCTCTCGTTAGGGGATAATGAATTTGGATGTGTCAACAGGATGACAACTGCATGACCCCGTCATTGAAAAAGAAGAGCTCGTCCCATATGTGATAATTTGATAATCGTCGAAGCCTTATTGGCAATAATCCTTATACGTAGAAAAAGATATATCCATATACATACAGTGTGTCAATAAATTGACGGTACAATAAAAAAAAGCATAAAAAAGCAGACCCATTAAAAGAAAAGTTCTATAGTTTTCATTTATTCGTAAATTGCAATTAATGTTGAACGGCAATATCGTTATCGGATATCAATACCAATTTAGTTCATACATATATGCAATTAAGTTACATTATTTAACAAAAGGGAAAAAAGAGGTCTATCTTTATTGCTCACGTTAGCAGTTCAATAACGCCGTGTATATAGTATATCGAAGTAAAGTTCTTCTGTGGATACCTCGAAAGAATCAATTATTGCTTGTCTTTCAATCACGAAATAATTTCAGTGTGAGTGAACCTTTACTTCGAATTAAAGATAAAAGATTGAAACCAAATTTTCAAGTCATGTCGTATTCGTTACGTTAACTGATCGATCGGACGTTATCAAATTCCAAATGCAGATAAGTTGGCATCAATACAGAAAGTCCTTGAATGTGACGATGCATCTAGATCGAGTGCATTTATAAAAACTTAAAAGTACCAGAAATGCATTGATAATGTCCCTTGAGTGCAATCAACATTTGCAATACATGATGTAATACAAGACGGACAAACACATTTAGCGATACTTGAATTCTGTAATGAACTAAAATCCCACAAGATGAGTACCATCAAGTTCCCGGTTTCTGAAACTTGCCAAAGTACAAGAAGGAGTTTGTAATCGTTAGCTCGTGAATTGTTGTTGGTTATAAGTGAAAAGTTCCAAATGGCTGAAGCGTCTATAAGATGCATTTGGGATGCTGTCGAGGTAAAAACGCTTACAAAGGAACCAAAGTAAAATTACGATTACATTAGCACAAGTATGTTAAAAGTGTACAGTCGTGTACGAGGGGAAGAAAGTTTTCAAAATAATAAATACGACACTTATCGAACCTCTTTGTTTCCCTCTAAAAAATTAACGTAGTGAAGTTCAAAGTGCCAGAGGGTTGTGTTATTTTAAGCGAGAGTATAAGAAGCAGCAACGAAGTAGATGGCAGCACTGATCGTCTGTACATAAGACAGTGTATTCAGCCGGAAATCTATCAGGGGACCAAAGGGTTGGCTAAATATCCGAAGGCGCGAGTGAGTCGGATAGCCAAAGTGAATTCTTTCGTTTCGTTTGGATCTCGAAAGAAGTGCGATGGGCTCGATGCCAGATCAGGAGCGAGAAAAGCTCTCTTTCCGGTGAGCTTCTCTGCGTCCCCTATTGCTGTGAGATACTCGGATAAAGGGCTGCAGGCTTGCAAGTTCGTACGTTCGCAGCAACCCCTAAGCGGCCATTCGACTTGAACGTCTGCCAGAATAACAGCGAACCGGTGCTACCCGAGTAGATTGTCACTCTAGGTTGGTTAGGTTATCCGTGACTTCAATCCTGCGCCATATAGGGAATACAAACAAGAGCTAGATACATAGATAGCTGAATATTACGCAGCTAGAAACTTTAGTTTCAAACGTAGATCCTTTGGGGTTCGGTTACTTTCCTGCTATTTCCAGCGTCCCTTTAGGAAGCGTCACGTGACACGTAAATGGGCGAATACAGAACGGTGACTAATGCACGTTGCGAATACATTTGCAAGCATAAGCCTCCGGCGCGACCAAACCAAATAGTAGAATTCCCATTTGTCTCCGACAGCGACAACTCTTGTAGCGCCCGGTCCTGTTCTACGTATCGAAGAAGAGGCTGATTTGCATCAACATTTGAAATTGACTGTTTTACATAGACAGACTTATATTTAACACCGAGAGCAATCTTGGAGAGAAAGTCTATAGAGAATTCAATTAAAAGTTGAACAATTAAAAAGTGAAAAAAAAATTATCGATTAGAGCTTGTAGTGGTTTTCCGAGAAAGTCCGTAACCGTGTTCGATATCAATATGAGGAATGGCTGTTTTCTGGAAACGATCAAGTTTTTTTTAATTTGCGTTTTTATTTTGATCTCGATTTTCACTCGATTGCTTAAAAAAATAAGAGGAAGAAAAAAATCTTAAAGTTGACATGTGTCAGAAGGAGATAGGGCTCTTGCGATAAAGGGTACAGTGATCCTTGATAATAGAGAAAGGATGAAACTGGTTCAACGCTGAGAGTATGACCAATGAAAGGAAACTTCCTTACACTTGGGGCGAATTGTCCAGCATCCCCTCTGCTGGGCTTTAGATAAAAATAAATTAGGGAAGAAAATCATGACGCGCGGAGTTGGCTATCCCGGAGAAAGGAAGATGAGGATAAAAAGTGCAAGATGAAAAAAAAAGTGAGAAAATAAGGGTGAACGGGAATCTCGAAAGAAGTTGGATACTTAGATACATGTATGCTGGCCATACGGGAACGATGGGGATAGTCCTTCGCGAAATCCCGGAGGACGATACGTGTGGCAAGTGGCGAACTAAATAAAGTCTTGGGAAAGTTTTATTGAAATTTAGTGAGTTATCGTTCGGTAAACAATCAGGATCCGGGAGATCCCAAAGGGTGTACGGACGGGGGAGGAATACTGGGGGGGGGGGGGGATGTAGAGGGAGGAGAAAATTGTATGGAGGAAAGAGGAAATGGAGAAAAGAAAAAGTGCTTGATTCTTATACTAAAGCTAACGATAAGAAAGAAATGGCATAGGGTCCAAATGAAATACGAGTATATCCATTCTCTGGAATTCAACACGACTTGACTCCCGACTAGCCTGACCCGAAAAATCTGCCAAACGGGCAGCCATTATTTCTTGCGATCCCGTAGCGAATAAAGCCTCTAACACCATTCATACCTTAATCTTTAATTTGTTATACCCCTTTGAAAATTCGTCTTCAGTGATCTTCGTAAAAAAAAGATAAAAGTCGCCGGATTACGTAAAAATTTTTTAAAAGAAAAAAGCACATATTACACCAAAAATTATTTTTCATATTTTCACATTGTTTTTATACAATGGACATTGTTTGGATAAAACAGGAAATTCACACCTCGAGAAACATAGAAAAATAAAATATACCCTTCTGGCATCTCATTATGAAGTCTTATCTAACGGGGGGAGAAAAGAAACATTATATACGCGTCAGCCATACATGCTCTAATATATCACGTAGCTTTTTTAAAAGCTCCCGCTTTATGCATTTCAAGAGACTAAGATACGACATATATATAAGCGATGTAACTGATATGACTCGTATGAATGGATTTCTAAGAGATTAATTCGCGTATGAACGAAAACGTGAAAAAATCGAGCAATAACTTTTTAGTCACACGTATTATTCATTGACCGATACCGTGTTATAAATATACGTAGGAGGATCTGAAGATTCAACGGAAGTTACATTCGGCATGAAAGAGAAAGACAATAAGACAAGAGACAGATAGAATTTTGGTGGTGGCGTTAGAAGGGTTCAGAGATTGAGGGACGAGGAGCCATAGTGACAGCAATGACAATGTGGTGTAGATGACGCAGAGAGCAGGAGGAAAAGAGCAATGAGGTAGTCGAGGCAGTTGAAGGCAGTCGACTCAACCTACTGGCTCCAAAAGGACCCTTTGCCACTTGAAGCCCACGTACCCTCGAATTCAGCCCTCCTTTGTTTTGAGCCTCGGTCAATAGCGCGAGCGTCTCTTGTCACTGGTATTCTGAAATTTAGGGAGCCGTCAAGTCCTAGGACGATAAGACCCATCGCGTCCAGTGACGGAAAGTTAAGTTGAATAGCACCGTGTAAAAAAATTATTTTAAATAAAAATAAAAACCTATGGAAAATTTAATATTCTTTCAGAATTGTCCCAGAAGGTGATAACTTTCAAAGCGAAAGGCAGGAATTCATTTTACACATATGTACCTTAAAGAATTTTCGTTTGAAAAGCTCTGCGTACCTTGAAGCTTCGATGTAGAATCCAGACTCTGTTTGGCCAGTCAAATAGTACAGGTGATTAGGTTTATTTGCGGACGAGCCAGTGACGGGCCATGTTTGGTATCCTTGGTAAAGAATAGAAAGAGAGTAAGGGAAAAGCGTAAGAATAGATGGAACAGGAATTGGTCGGTAACTCCCAGGAGACCAATGAACCGATCGTGACAGCCGATGGGAAAAGACACAGACAGCCATGTTGTTAACGAGATGTCCTGTGTGCGTGACGTATCGCAAGTCTTTCCCCTGTATCCTTTTTTTTCATATTTTTTTTCTTCTCCATTACCAAGCCCAAACTCAACTTTCCTTCTAGTAAATTTACCTGCGTTTCCTTTTCCCAGGATTTCCTCGAACTTCGTCCTTCGGCAACAAATACCGATTAACCTTTGTTACGAGTCGAGTGCGTCAACGTGAATTCATCCAATTTAACTGGCCGATTCGATTGGGAAAATTCGCTTAAAAGCCAACGACCGCAGCCATTAACCCTCCGAGTCGAAAAGCTCCCAAGAGCTCCCGACGATTCTAATGAGATCTTGAGAGGACACACGGAGGGATGTTCGACTTTATTTTTTTTTTCTTGCATTCTCACCGTTTCTCTTTCGCTCTTTTTATACCCTTTTCCTAATCGTCCTCTCCATCTCTTGAGAATTTATGTCTTTCCCAGGTGCAAGCTTCAAAGCTCTCACTACGTTCTCACCCGGAACAGCTGGAACGGGATGGGAGTAAGAGGATCATGGTAACTGACCAGCGTCATAGCCCATTTCACGGCTGCCATCTTGAGAGCTTTCGATTAGGAAGCACTGTCCTACCCTCCCCTCCAGACCCAACCCGAACGCTACACTCCATATCGAGGACGTGCGTGAGCTTAATGTCTAGGAGGATCGTAAACACAAGCAGACACCTTCGACCCTTGACGAATCGCTGCAAGCTCTGCAGCTTTTAGGTACCCTCCACGCTCCTCACTTATCTCCCCTGTTTCATCGCGCTTTATCATTTCCTTTTTCCTCTTCCTTCGCTATTTTTTCCAGGCTCTGTTCCCACCCCGAGCACCCTACGTCATCCACTTCGTCACGCACCGCCGCACTCATCCTCATATACAATTTTACAAACGCTGCCGTTCTTTTGTCATTGCATTCCATCGTATTTGAGAACACCTCATACCAATCCTTAACATCTTCCGCGACCCAATAGAAGCTAAAAAAAGAAAAAAAATGTACAACCACTTCGAATCCACGAAAGCCGCTAATCAGCTTGTTTGAGAGAAACAGAAAAAAAAATCTACAAACATACACAACAAGAAGTAAATAAAAACGAAGGAACGAAAGGAACTCTTCGCTTCAATGAAAACTCAAAAGATTGAAATACTCGACGAAGAAAAGGTCCTTGGTACCACAATCAGAGCTTTGTCGAATCGTTACTGGTTAACGAATGAGGTCGGCTAGAATCGACTGTTTCAGAGAATCGAGCCAGCAATTAACTCGCATCCCAGGATTAATAGTGGTTTTTGCCATTCGTCTCGCAAGGCCTTCCCTCTCTCTTTCTCTCATCCTCGACTATCTCCCTCCCAGTCCAATCCCACCGTGACCGACCATCCCAAAGTCAGAAAATAAAAATTCAAACAAGCAGGTGTCTGTTGCGTTAAAAAGATGCCTTAGGGGAATTCGTGATCGCAATTGATCCACCCTCTTACCCTCCTTAGTCACCCAGAACCATATAACCCTTAACTTCGTAGACCTTGAAAAGCCTCCTCGTAAACGATCCCTAGGATATCGAAAGGATCGTGAAGCCACAAGGATTTTTTTCTTGCTATCAACGTCCTAACCTCCCCAAGGCGCCATTATACTTTCTCCACGTATCAAGGATAGCAATTTCCAAATTACGAAACGTAAGCTATACTCGAGCTACGAAGGGTGGATAATTCGCTGAAAAAATCGGGCTTTCACTGCAAATTCAAATTCGTCATCTCCCTATCTTTTCCGTGGTAAAAAATTTTTACGAATTATCACCCGACTAGTCTGCGTCTTGCATCATCTGATTTCGACCACCCAGCGCCAATGTGCGAACACGTATGTCACGGAAAGGAGCAGGATCTCCATCAGCCAAAAGCATCAGAGAGAATTTGTAGGAACAGGGAGAAATAATGGGAAGGATGAGTTCAGAGTGAACACGTCGAGAGGCTGTAAGTCAACCACCTAGCTTCCTTGTCTTTCCCCCTTTTCCTTGAATTATTCCCATTTAATCTCTGTCCGTAGCATCACCTCGAAAAGGGATAGAGGATCCTGAAAATGTTACGGTGCATTGTGCACGCCGAAAAGGTTTATGAAAGGACCAAGGCCATGTAGGACGATTTGAAACGTCCCAGGACAATTTCACCGAAGAGTCACAAGCGGAATACAGAAAGTGCGCGGTAATGAAATCCACGTGTGTAATGACGGTCAGTCTTGTCCTACGATGAAATACGAAAGGATTACAGCGAGCTGAACGTGTAACCTTTGTATGAACCTTTACGCCGGTATAAAAAGTCTTTTATGTGACGGAAAAAATTTTATACTGTGCTTTAGGAATATACGGCTATGATATTATTACGATTCATTAAAATCGCAATCGGCCTGATTTCCACGAGACTGAACGAATCGTTAGATATAATTATTATCATTAATATAAATTCTCGACTCGTACTATGCTCAAATTCATCAGGCTTCTAATTGGCCATGAGCTTTTCGAAGGTGACAGAAATACTTTTCACGAATTAATCATGACACCCTAAGCTTCTACGGGCAGGGCTGGTATTTGGCCAATGAAGAATTTAATGATCGGAATCCGAAGGCGCAGGAAACGTTAAGAAATTTGATCCACGGGTAATGCAAAATGAAAAGACACTGTAGTCTAGTGTCCGTCAGACGGTGACACCCAGGGGCTAAAGAAGTTAAGGGTAACTACCCTTCGACGAAGGACTGCTCACTTTCAGCTCGTCTGGACAACCCTTGCGGTATTAATGTCTGATCGTTATCGTTCTTATCATCAAGCCTCGGGGTGATATCGCTCCCTTCGGCACCTTACTGCAAAGAACTCTCAACGCCATACAAAAAGACCCTCGGTATACCTTTCCTTGTCTTATCCATACATGTCCAAAGACCCTTCGGGCAAACCGTTGGAACAACACGCACAAGTGCCTTGTTATACCGATGGAAACGCATGTTACGAGAAACACGAAAATGGCTATTAAAATTGTGGTTTACCAAAAATAAAGTAAAAGTATCCACGTGAATTGTCATTGAAGTACCTAAAATATATTTACTGTTCCAGAACTCGACATTACGAGTCTTATTTCCGATTCAAATGACAGTCCTGGATGATTGGCACGGATCAACGTTCTTATGGGTATCCCGTTTGGTATCAAGGATACCAGCAGTTCTTCGTGGTTTAAAATCCTTATGACTCTTCGACACCCTTTATTCGCTTTTGGCCATCTTGAATTTTTTTTCCTGGCTCAATAATTTTTTCACCAATTTTCCACCGTAATTGCACTCACGTTATTATACGTTCGTTCGGGTCACGTAAGTCGCGCAAGACCGCGCGATATATCCACACGATAATCGTGACTAATAACTCAAGCAGAACCGTAATTTGCACGATAGAAAATTCGTCGAGATTATTAACGACACTGGAATAACAAAGACATTGCCGTCTGTCACGAATCTCGTGATTGTCCAAATTTTCGTGATTTCTTTCAGCTACCAAGTTCCTGAGAGATATTGTGCACGCACCAGAGCTCGACGTGCACGCATTGTATATCCTCGTGAAAAAGATATCGTATTTCTGTTATAATTAATTATTTACTCCGCGTAAACGTAATGCAGTACGCGTCTAACGTGAAAAATAATTTGTGCCTTGAAAAAAAAAGATTAAAAAAAATTCGTACCGTAAATAAGCGAGTATAAACGTCATCGTTGTCGCGAGATCGATCGAGAATTCGCATGCCGGTGAACCGTAACTTAAAAAGTCAAAGGGCACGTGGGCATTTCACGGAGCAACGATTAGCCGAATGTAAAAACGTTATTTTACAAAAGAAAAAAAAACAAGGTCGAAGGGGTAAAACCGAAGAACTTCGCGTGTCCCATGATACCTTCGAGTCACGCAAGGGTCATTTCTAGAAATTTCTGCAAGACTACGTTAGCGAATATGGGAAGGGTTGAGGCTCCGGAAAAGGGTAGGATACACCAAAAAGAGGGTGCACGATAAACAATAAACTTGGAGCTTTATAATATATTACGTGGTAGAAATGAGAGGGGCCAACCGTAAGATAACCCCGTGGGCTTACTTTACGATGCTATAAAACCAGGCGCAAGCCTTAAAAACACGTTTCAAAAAAAAAATATATATACACACACAAAAGTAATGTTACTACGAACCTGAATATCGGTACAGGTGAACCTTTAACGAGTATTCGCTTTCAGTATTTTCCGTATCGAGTGTTTTTCAAGGTAGAAAAACATCTGTAGAAGCCTGTAACAAAAAGAAAAATCAATGCATAAACCACGAGGGCTTTGATCGAAAATGGCGAATTGGGTATACAGTTAATATTGGAAAGGGTATTCAAACAGCGGTCAGTAGTCCCATTGCGGGTCGTGGTTTATTCATAGACTTGGTTCAAAACCTATTTACAATATTTGAATATTTTGACAGTATCCATTCGTGCGCCAACATTGCAAATCTAATTATTGTCATAAGTTATTTAAGCATCGAACATCCACAGTACGAATGGAATAAAATATATAAAAACACGAAACGTGCAACGAGGGAAATTGGAATTTAAAAAAAATCTGTTTATTCCCTATTTATTAACGATAAACGTCGAAGTTGCATTGACGTAAACTTTTGACGGAGAAAGTACTCGCGAATAATAAATGAAGTCGAGGATTATCGCTATAGCGTAGGATTACGCTAACTTTCCAGGATTATTGAACTTTTACTACGCGACTACTCGGCCTGGCGACAGATCCAGAAAGTACTGATAGGAAATGAAAGGGAGCACGAGATAGCAATACGTTCATCCAATAAATCCAATCAGCTTACTCATCCACCTCTGTATATCCATTCCTACTAATGATTCTTAAATCCAGTCAATCCTGATTTCATCTCGTCTGAATTCTGCTTGCACGAACCGAGTCAACTTTCGACCCTGCCCCCCTATCCAATTCTATTGATTATTCCTCAACCCTGGTCCTATGACTATCGCGACTCGAGGTATAAAAAGAGTGACCAACAAGCAAAAAAAATGTTATATCTAAGTAAATACGGGAATTAAGTCTTTTTTCCATTTGAAATTATTAGACCCACATACAGCCAAACAGCAAGTTGAATTAATGAAAACTGAACGAACCACCGTGAACGGTACAGCAGATTGGTTCTCGGTTAGCAAAGTCGGTCTGCTATACCCTCTATACTGATGACATCGAGCAGAAAGCTCTTGTTCAGAGACCACGTGCAGCGCTGCAATTCTCCTGGGTGCATTGCAAAGAGCAGAGGTCGAGATAGCGGAGGGCAAAGTTCATACAATAGCAAATGTCATTAGGAGTTGTTTCCTCCGTGTGCCTCAGTGTTTCCAGGAACATCTACTTTTCTCACTCCCGCCATCTACATTATCCATCTCTCTTTCTCTGCCGAGCCTGTTTACCGTCGGAGCAGGAAGTGACGCAGTTCGCATAGCAAGTCTCGTCGTCAAAGTGGCGCCCCCTTCTTCCGTCTATATTCGCGAAACAATATGTAAAAAGGTTTAGCGAGAGAAGCCATGACGTCGCATCCTTAAGATAGTTCAATAATGAGTATAAAAACTTTTTTTTTACAAGGAAGTGAACGGGAGGCTGCGATGGACCTAGATTAATATTACTCAAACTTTAGACAAATCCTTTCGCCATTCGAACAACGTCACTGCCGGCAGCTGATATCGAGAATTTAGCCTGGAATTTATCAGCTCGAATGTTTGACCAGTCACTGAGAGCAAGGATAAGCGGTAAAGAAATGGATTTGGATGGCCAGAGGTTAAAGGTCGTACCCACATCCCTCGTTGGCATCTGCATCGTTAAGGCGATTCGCGTCGTGACGTCACACCTCGTAAACGTCACGCACAGCCTCTTACGCTTAACTAATTCGTTCGACGAGAATCGAGCTTTCCTGTCGGTCCGCAAGCTTTCACCACGCCTCGCTGTGCTTCGTCTATGCTTTACCGTGCTTTACGACGCTTCGCCAAGCAACGGTATTATCCCAATGTCCTATTTTGGGATCGAATTTTGAATGGAATTATGGTACATGGACGCTTCGTAATCATTGCTCCGGAGGCTGGGAGTTTCTGGTTCTAATGGATGACGTCACGGCGCATCGACGCCGTACTGCAATCCTTCCAGTATCGCGTCTCCATTGTCTGGATCATTCTGTGAGACTTTTATAGGTACGGCACTGGATTCCGACGGGGACGGACAAACGCGAGACCGGAAGGAGTCACGGCGGATTAATTCCTTACCGGAGCCGCGTCCCACTGGAGCAAAAGTTAGCTCGCGTGAGAGGAAATGGAAAAAGAAAATGTAGAGATTATTGCGAAAGAGTTGTGAAGTCTGGAGTTTCCCTATACTACCGGGTACGAGCCACAATAACACGTGTCCGTATCGGTAAGATGCAAAGCATAAAGTCAAGGAATGCTGAAGATTTACGATCAAGTTAAAATTAGCCTCAGGGCTGCTTAATAATTTCGACGAAGAAATGCAGGAAAAACCAAGGAAATTTCTCGTCCGCTCTAGCGGCCGGCTGACTAGCTCCGAGGTTGAACTACTAGCTACTGATCAGATCATTGGGAAAGGAGAGAACCAGGAATTTACTGGTTAAGGATTTTCTCGATAAGACTGTCTCTGGATACTATCCAGAAAATAAGGTCACGCGATCGCCATATACTTAGGTCTCTTTTATTTTTCCAAGAAGCACAGACTGATAGAAACGGAAGATCCACCCGATCACGCAATGACTACTGATAAAGACGTTTAAACATTTTCTTTAAACAAAGTACAGTCTTACAAAAAAAAATTCTTCACTCTATCCTCTTCTTGCGACTCTTAAAATTATTTACCGACCGATTTCGTTTACCCTGCGTAAAAGAAAAAAAAATTGTCCAGTTTTTGCGTCCCATTGTACGACCACCCGCCCTTTTCGGCCATCGTACGATAACTCGATCCTTAAAAAACGGCCACTTTCTTCCCGTCTCTTGATAGCGGCTGCTGGAGAGAACAATGAAAAAGGATAAGAAAGAATACAGGGACGATGTAAAAGAATAGGAAGAGATGAAAGAAACCAAGTGGACTCGGGTGAGAATTTTCTCGGATGTTGGCCAGTGGTGTCAGAGGGTCGTGCCAGAAAGTATAGCCATGAATGTAGTAGAAAGTAGTACCGAGTGCTTGAGAGACACTCTCTACCACCACCAGCCCCCCCTCTCTCTCTTTCTTCCCATCTCTCTTAGTCCCTCCCCCCCCTCCCCCCCCTCTAGTGGGTATGTTTTTCTCTGGACTTTCAGGAGGACAGCTCGTGGGTGGAAAAGCCCAGAGACAGATGCGAGACATTTAACAGGAGTCCTCGTGGCGCATGGTATTCTCTAACCCACCCCTTGGACATACACTTACACCCTCTTTTTTACGTACATCCCTCTCCCGTCGCTCTTTCTCTCTCCGCTTAATCAAGCTAAGGCGTCGCGACGTATCGCTACTTCTCTAAAGCATGCTCTCCTTATAGGTACCTATTTCTAGCGGATCGATGCAGTTCGAATGCACTGTCACGAATTGAACGAGAAGACGAAAGCTGTTCCATCAGCTAGAAAAAATAATAAAAATTGATTGTAGTTTCTCCTACGAGGATCCCTCGTGGACGTGAATGCTCCTTCAAAGGGTCCGTGTCAAGGAACCGTCCTTGAACGAAGGTCCTGGTACAGCTGGACCTCCGACCAGTTCTAAGAATGGGTTGAACTATTGGGGGTCAGAGGGTTGAGCTTCGGAGGACCAAAAGCACTATCAATCAAGAACCCGGAACAGCTGCCTACCCAGCAATATTGCTGTCCTGTAATTTTTTTTCATCCGAACCCTTGATAGAGGATAAGCAAGCTTTTTCTCCAATGGCAAAGAGCCATCCAGACCTTTCTACTGGAGCTGCTATTGTATACTTCGGTGTAAGTGGCAGAAAAGCAGCCTGGAATTTTGTTGAAAAATATCTTCATTTTTTTTTATGTAAACATAAACGTATTTGATATAATGAAAAACAGCTCATGTAAAATATTCCGTTGAGGACTCTAAATTGTGCAAGGGAGGGAGAGAGAGAGAGGGAGAGAGAAAGAGACACCATAAAACCCTGGAGAAAAATTCGTTCGTTTGTTTGCCACGAGTGAACGTATAAGCTAATTAGAAGAATCTGACAGACAGTTTAACGAGGATTACTAGTTCGCGGCATATAGCGAAATTTAATGAGATTCCTTGGGAGCACGTCAGTGCTGCCGTTCCCAAGGGATTCGTTTTCCCGTATATGGAGAGAATGTTTTCAGTTACGAGTTCGAGCCGTTTCAGAAACTTGGAGCAGGGATAAAGGGGAACAACAGGAAGGTAGAAGACGGTCCCGTAGGAATGAATTGAATAATTCAAGGAGAACACGAATGAAGGGATAACGTAGCTAAACCAGAACAGCCGTGTATCCTTGGAAAAGCATAAGAAAAATCCGCTTGATACGAAACCCAAAACCCTGACTGTCTAGTTGGTTCCCTGACTGACAAACGTATACAGCAAATGCTATCGTATAAAAAAAAAATATACGCATATACAATGCCGTATAATCATAAATAAGTGTAGGATCCAACGAGAGGAGCCACGTGTTTAGCTAAACTTTATTATCCTAATAATTGAAATTATAAGGGTAAAAAAAATCCTGTCAGACAAGAATAAATTTCTGAATTGCAGACGAATTAGGACTGAGGAAATCAATCTCCCCAGAATAGAATCTTGTCGGACGATTAATAAATTCAAAGGATGAAGATAACACTGTGACACTATCCCCATCTTCCTTCCTTCCTTCCTGGTTTTAGTGAGGTATAATTAACACAAGGTACGTTCGAAGGAAACACCCTTTGAAACACGCTAAATTATGTGTTCCGGTATCCTGACTCCGGAGAAACACCATCACCACCTAGTATTAACACCAGTTACTGCTATACCTACCCACCCGACAGAACCATCACGACAGAGTACAATTTGTCTTCTTCCTGTGGGTCCAGAAGGCGCACCTACATACCCAGACTATAGCAAATAGTTTGACATTTCTCTCTCTCCCGTACCTCTGGACCAGATCTCAAGCACAGACCTCGCTAAGATTGCCCTGGATATTTCCCGCTAAAAGTTTTCTCGTGTAATGATATTTTTCATACAATTTGTCGTAAGATGGTCCATACGAGTGTAAAAAGTAATCGAGATAAATAATTTAAAAAAAAATGAAAAATAATTGATTTTTAATTCGTATCATTACAAAATTTGATTTTACTCGGCTTTTTCATATTTAGCCTGGGGACTCGTGACGTATATTGATTGTCTGTTTGGAATAAGTAATGCGAAGTAAATAATGATATCGAGATAATAAGTAAGTGCCTTAGTCAATATGACGAAATGAAGATGAATTGCGTAACGGGGGGATGAAAACGGTTAACGACAATGGTACTGACGAAGAGGAGAAATAAAGTAACCAGGCCGAGTTAAGAGTCGAATTGAAATAGTGGAAGAGGCAGAGAGCAAAGATAAATTGAAATCAGAGGTTGAAATTTAATTAAAAAACTTTATCCGCAACCCCGTAAGAAGAATCGTATTAAGACAGTAAAAGCCAAGTAATGGTCTGGCTTTCTTGGATTAAAAAGTATTCTCGCGCGTGCCGTCAATCAGGATATCCTTGTACGATAATCCCATAGCTTCTGGCAGAGGGACTAAGGGGGTCCTGAGTGCAATAGACAAAGGAAATAATTGAGATAAAAGGAGGATAAAGGAACAAGAGATATAGTTATAATGACCAGAATGAAAAACCTCTGTACAGTCAGTGAAAAAGATTTTATTAAGAAGGTTGGTATCTCTGCTCGCAAGACGCGCGGTTGCAAAGTCTTCGAAGAATTAACGCACGTACGAGAGAGACGCGTGACATGAAAATAGACGATCCCAGGCAAAATAAAGTTCAGCGGTCCGTAATTTCGAAACTGTAGATTGAAAGGGACTCCCCGACTCCCGCCGTAAAGTGACACATAACCCTGAAAAGTGAAGCCACAATTTCCCACGTTCCGGTGACGAGATTTTTTTTCTTTCTTTTTCTTATTGTCTCAAAGGGCCCAAGCATCGGCAGTGAAGCAATAAAGCGAGCACGGTCGAGCGCAAGGAAGACATAAAAAGGCATAAAGGTAAAGATATAAGGGGAAGAAGAAGAAAAAGACGCTGTCGGTAAAACAGTGAGAGAGACGAAGGGTTGAAAAAATTACGTTCTGAACTCCGCTAACAATAAAACTCTACCGCGAGTCAAAATGGTGTAACTTCACGCTATTAGCTTTTGGAAGGGAGAACTTGACTCCTCCACCCCCAATCCACCCCTGCACCCCTATCACTACGACAGCGTCTCTCTAGCTTATACCGCCCTTTACTTTGCAACCGTGACGCGCAGATTCTTTTTCTCTCTCCCCCCCCCCCTCCCCCCCCCTCCTCTTTCACTTCACTTCCAGTAACAATCCGTAAGAAAGCGGCGCGTGGGCAAAGCCAATGGCGAAACCGATGCCGACAACGACGGACAAAGGGGGGAAAAAAACCGTCTCTCTGTTTTGTATTCCATCAAGCATCCCCTAACGTTTCCCAAACAGCTAGAATTCCAAAAAGCCCTAACTGCTTTTAGCGCGTTCCGCTTAACTCGCATGAAGTGAGCGCAAAGTACCAAAGTGTTTTTACATAATGTAAGCAAACATGTTTTCCGTGGAAGGGGTGGCGAAGAGAAGGGAGGAACAAGGAGAAGAGGGGACGAAGACACGAGGATGGAAAGAAAAAGGAGACCAAAACAGAATGAAACAAAATACGTACAAAGAGGGTCCCTCATCTTGGTCCTATCAATCGTAGGGTTATATCGCAGTTTCAAATGCAAATGTAAAAAACACACCGGGTGTCTCAGACAAATAGTTACCCGACGCCTGGTACAATCATTGCCGTGTAAGGATTGTATATGAAATTGAAAAAAAAACATGTTCTAATTGTTACGAGTAAAACGCCCGATAATAAATATAAATAAAAATGAATAAAAAAAAGGGAACAATTTTTTGATTCTTCGACGAGTCATCGCTACCACGTACAGCCGTGAGCAAAAATGGTCCTTCGAAATATTATCGTGCGTCAGTGTGATAACGCTATAAAGAAAAAGGCAATTATTGCTCGCTGACTTACAAGAGAGATAAAGGCAGGAAGAGAGCAGGAGATTCAGATTATAAAAGATGATTCGCAGTAGGGAGGCCAAGAGGGATTCGCGTGGATATTCAGGCATCGGGGCAAATGTATGCCGTATGTAAATGTTATCCGAGGCGTACAGTAATCCGGAATTTACTCAGATGTGTACATTTCATAGGGAGAGACAGGGAGGTGACTGGTGTGCCGTCGTACGTGGAGCGTAGTGTGTCTATAGTCTGCTATCGGAAACTCTCTGCTAAACCTAGAAGATACGAGTAGATGTACCTACCTTGTAGGCAGCCCTAGAATACCGGTAACCCGATGTTTGCTCAATTCCACTACGCGGCGAAGGACTAACGTAGGCTTAAAGGGACAAAAGGCTTCAAGAATTTTCTCCGTGTCGTATAACGAAGCGCGTGTCTTCGTATCGACTGTAGGTAAGGTAGATTCCGTTACGAGTATCTTGATTTATTTACAGACTGGTAACGACTGTCGAGTCCGATTAAAAATATAACGAACGCGTGACAAGAGCATAATAAAGGGTTACATTCGTATACGGAAAGAACAAGAGTGAGTAAGGGTACAGATTGAACGAGTTCCTCTCGAGGATAGAGAGCAATTTCTCGACTACGTTCAAAATGGCTACATCGTAACGGGAAGTGCATCGCTACACGGGGATGCTGCGAGCTGCGAGCATGAGAAATCGAATGAGGGGAAGGAGGAGAGATGACGATAGAAAGGAAGATCGAAACTGCTTTGTAGTTTCCAGAGTCGGTTTGCCACGAGTTGATTGTCTCTACCATCCTTCACAGCCTCCCCCCCGTCATCTCGGCCAGAGACTTCTTCCAGATAAACCCGCAGCGGCAGATTCGACAATTTCTACAAACAAGGAGCCAACCTCCTCCGATGATTACTTCGTTCTTCGGCTTCCTCCTGAATAAGATAGCAGACGAGAAAATGCTTGTCGTTCTTAGACGTCAAAGTTTCCGTTTCGTTCCTTCGACTATGATTTAAATGAGTTTCGATAAGACATTTTTGATATTAAAACGGCGACGATCATGAAATATGAATTTTTAGGGTCACCTGTTCGCCACTCGTTGATCGTCAAAACGTACCCACCTGGATCAGTTGCAGATCCAAAAGTTTACTCGGGCACTCATCTATCCTTTTATCGCACGCGGGATCTTCTCCATGCATTTGCCATTTATGTCTGACTCTCACTCAACCTCGCTTAGTTTTACTCAACGGACTGAAATCGAGTGACAGTCCTTGGCTGTATCTGAGTAGAATCCTAAAATATATCCCTTATACAAATAAGCCCTTCCAAGTCAAACAGGAAGTTTCATGATATTCCTAGGGGATCGGGATCGGGGTCAAAGTTGAATTTGAGGTCAGATACCGTAACTGGTGAACCTAGTGGACAGTTGGCTGCTCTCTAATAGAAATCCCACAGGGTTACTAACATACGGGAGAATATCTCGAGCTTATGAAATAAATGGTTGACAGTCGTTTCAAGATATAACCATCGCCTTGTGGTCGTTTAAGTTAATCGAAGAATTTGAAAATTATACCTGCGCAAAGGTTTACTTTCTCTCCCTTTCTTTTCCTCTAATTCTTTTTTTTTTCAATCCACGTACAAGAGTCGACAGGGTTGCCACCAGGCTCGAACGAGCGCGAACAAACACTAGTGGGGCCTCAAAGCAATTACCTCAGATGTGGACGATGGCGGTTAGGTGCCTCCGAAAGAGTAGAGAATTTATTTTTTTTCGAAAAGTGCGGGCTTACGCTTTTTAATTACATTCCCGTGTTACTCACTCACTTTTTTTTTTTTTTTGGAACTTGACAAACTCGCTAGCTCGCCACAAGGAATTTAATTGAAGTCCCTCGCGAGGGTAAAAGGCTAACAAGAAGATGATACCCTGCCGCGAGATAAAGAATCTCACGACTACTTTCTCTCGAAAGAGCAAGCAGATCGTAAAATTACGTAAACATGAATTATCTTTTAAGAGCAACGTGCAGACGAAGGATGTACTTGCAGCTGACACTTCTACGTGAGATAACGAGAGGAAGTGCAGGCTCCAATTGTGCAGTGAAACGGAAGACATTTCTGTATAAGGGTCAAAGAGACATGGATAGAGGATGCGAGAGAAAGAGAGAGAGTGTGTGTGTGCGTGCGTAATGATGGTATAAAATTTTTATCGATGCTACCCCGAAAAGTGGCATTTTTCGATATGACGCTTGGGCAAGGGTGAGTGGGAACGCCATTGGGTTTTTATTGCTGAAAAATAGTCGGCCATCGTGCATTATGGGGGAGAATTACATAATGGGTTAAAGGGTCTGGAACGCCGGTGAGGGTTGAGCGATCGAGAATCGAGGAGGTAGGCAGAGAAGATGAAAGGGATTGAAAGAGTTCGAAAAGGTAAAGGAAAAATGGAAGGAGTAAAAGAGGTCCGAATTACACGTACGTGTAAGGGAGGAAAAGTGTGAAAAATTCGAGGCCCGGTCGTTACAGAAAAATAGGAGGAAAATGGCACCGCAAACGACGTGACCAGGGACAGGGGCAATAAACTGAATAGTGGGCTGGATTATTGGACATCGATCGGAATCGACGTAGTAGCCTGGAGGACAATACGACGAGGGCACTGGAGTGCGAATGAGAAAAGTGGTCAACGTCTTGGGTGCTCGTGGTTAACCAAAGACAGGGTCCGACAGTTGAAAATAAAGAAAGTAACGTGTGAGAACGATAGCGAGATATATATATATATATAAAGTTTGTATCAAAGAGAAGAAAAAAGAAAATAAGTTACATGCAGTCGCGCATTGCAGCGTACCGTACTTTAATTTACTACACTGCACTGCATTTCCTCTTTGAATTCTATGTAATCTTTGCTCTAGCCATTCTCAGCCTTTGGCAGCTTCATCCTTGAGCAGCATCTTCAGTATCGTCATCTCTCTCTCTCTCTGCTTGTACAAACGAAGCGGGATTCTTTTCATGCGAGATAGTTGAAGGAAACACGGTTACCAAACCACCTGTTAACAAGAGCCAACATCAAGACTTGAAGGTCGAAGGTCGAAGGTCGATGAAACTCTTCAGGTTAGCCATTGCACCTCGCTCAGCATCCGGGTATCCTGTACCTTTTCAAGCAGCTAATAATGTAAAAAGAAAAAAAAAGAAAATTCACGAAACAATCGGTAGATGGCAGAACTGCAAATAACTACCTGAATGACCTCATCGAGGAAACGGAAGTGACGTGGTCGATAGTTCCAACCACGATTTAAACGATAACGAAGACTGACCCGACCTGAAGAGCATATTTGAAATTTTCAATTAAAAGGAGATACATGTCGCGTGACCAATCAAATTAACTTCCTACCGATGTTTTTGCCAGCCCACGCGGCGCCGACTCGACTACGTGATTGGAATTCTCGTTAATCGCGGAGGGTCGCCGCGGCGCCGCGCGTCGCTTCGCAAGGGTGGATTTGATTGCGATGTTCAAAAAAAAAAGCGAAAGAAATAAAGAAGACCGAGCCAAGGACACGTGCGACGACACTTGCGCAATTAAGGAGACAATAGGATTCTGAAAGGGTGGAGGGGGGTGAGGGGGGGGGACATAGCCTGAACGATGAAAAAGCGAAAAAAATTAGGCAAAGTTTGTGTCACAAGCAGATAATGACAAGTAAATTACTAATGGAATTTTCAGTCCTCCCCCTCCTCCTCCCCCCCCCTCGCCCACCCTTTCTATCATCTCTTTCTTTCTCTTTCAAGTTGGCGCGTCCTCTTACGTCCTCCTCCTCCCCTCACCCGCAGCCTCATGTAGCAGCCATCTATCTTTTCATCCCACTGGGCGCCGCGCTACCCTACAGCAGCCACCCTCGATTCAACGAATTTAATTAATTTTGGTACATAGCTTGGGCAACGAGGGGGGGGGGGAGGAAGGGGGGCAGGGAATTCGACGGGGGAATTTTAACCGAGTAACACGTGTAAGCCGGTTTAAGAAAGATTCCTTAAGGTCCTTCAGGTAATGATGCTGCTACCTGTATCCTGAAGCCTGATACTCCTCCAGGAAGAACTCGAAATCGTAATTCAGTAGCAACCACGGCTTCTGGAGTAATTAGTCGAAAAGACAATTAAAATCCTGGAAACACTGACAAGCATTTTGGCGTCAATGTGTACCGACGTTATCCTCAATATCAGAAAATTAGATAATTAACGAGACTTTACGCTCTTTGAATAGCTCAATATCTTCTGTGGAAAAGCATCGATATATTTTTGGTAATCAAGGTGCGCCCGCGCTATCCTATCGATAGTTACGGAGATTAACATAATACTATTTTAACGAATTACCTGAACCTGAACGGTTTAATTTGAAATCATTTCTATGGTACTGGTATTATGTTCAAAATATTTTCTCGTTCGTATTTGAGAGTAAATGCGAAATAAACTTCGGGATGAAGTGAGTCCCGACAGCATAGTATAATAGAAAGCAGCATTTATTTGCCAAAAATTCAAGATTTCCGTTATAGAGGAAGAGGGTGGTTGGTACGATGGGGTGGAAATGGGGGTTTGAAATGGGATCGAAAATAGGGATTTCAGGTTGTCTGAGAGGCTCGTGGGGAAGGAATTCACCGGAATTCTTTACTACGCGAATACCGCACCCTCCGCAGCGTCCATGAGTTTGCGGCGACACGTCACAGTTTGCGACTGAAATTAATTCCAAGTGACAGTCCCTTCTCCTTGTCCCTACTGAGAGGTGAAAGGAGACGCGTAAATTGCACACGTTATATAAATGGCAAGAAAAAAAAAAAGAAAGATTCTAGAACGAATATCCGAAAACTTTGAGAGATAGAAAAGAGTCGGGAAAGCGGTAAGGATTGAATTTCATAAAAAATTAGAAAAAAAAAAATAAGTAAATAAAATCTACGATCCAATCATAATTCCAGACGATCGATCAATCTTAAATATAAAACTCTGACCTTTACATTCCTTCCAGACGAGAACGCCTTTCCGTGATTTTAACTCTAATCAGAATATCTCGAATTGTGAAAAAGGCGTCGAGACGTCTCTGGCAAATGTGATTTTCCCGGAGAAAAACCAGCTAAATTTAAATTCGAAGCTAACGAAGGTAAAAGAGGGTGGATGACGAGGAAGAGGGCAAAGTGGTTTAGTACTCGGGTGAGAAGAGGAGAGAATATAAGGAAAAGGGAATAAGAGGAAAATTGGGAGGAAACGCTAGTCGCACTCAGTCATCGCATTAACTCCGATCTTGAGGAATTGCCTTCCTCTATATACTATATAGCTTGATATACGCGAACGGTCGAGTTCTCTAGACTTTAGTTGGGCTCCTCGACCTCCTGACTACCTGACTCGGACTTTTTAAAAGCGATCGCCAACTGACACTCCATTAAACCGTGTTCCAATCTCCTTCTCAAGATTCTTTTCAAGTAGTCTACGGGGGTCACGATATCTGGACACGTCCGTATCAGAAAGATTCGCGCTGCTGACTGTTCGCAGCCACCCGTGTAAACTGGGAGGAACGATGGACTAACGAAACGTAACGGAACCCAGTGAGCAAGAGAAAGGTGAAAAAAAGGAATGATAAGGGGAGACTACGATATCGATAAGTCCAGTCTAGGTTATAACCTAAACTGGGATTATACTACTGAGAACCCTCCGGCGGCAAAAGGGGTGAGAAAATAGCCGAAGGGTAGTCTGGAGAATTCGAAGGAAACATCGAGATCTTGTTGGAAAGCCGGATTGATTGAAAACAGTACCCGCGCCAGCTTCAATTCTGGATAGCGGAACGTCGGAATTCCGTATGTTTATTGTAAGCCGTAAATCTAGAGAATCTGGCAAATCTAGGCCTCTTTAACGTTGCATAGGATACGCCAAGGTATATCTGTTGGATGGGTTCCAGTATGGGCTGAGCCGACCTGAGATGAGGTTCAGTGGTTCCGGTTCTAGTCGGGCTTCCAGGGTGGCTCGAATCGGGGTTGAAACAGGGTCGAATCCGACCAGAAATGGTACGGGGTGGTTGTGGCCTCTGTATTACTGATATTAGCGTCGCCAGTAACTCTTTCGGAATAGTCTTGGCACGCCCGTCTGCTTTCCCAGCTAAATTTCTGCCTACCTCAATCACCATGCTGATCTATCCTGATATTACATTATTTCACAATGATAAATCGCCCAAATGAAAACCACCCATGTATCTTTAATTTAAATGCACTACATGACACGATCGATTTGCCTGTATTCAGGAAATTTTATAGTTCATCTATACCTGCATAAAAGGGATATTCAAAGCTTTATCAAGTTTTTTAAATTTTGATTCGCTTCCATTCAGGGTTGGCAAACATTTTTGGCTTATGCAAAGCTTTTATTTTGGGAATAGGAGAAATGAGGTCGTTGCGGCAAAATTCTATAAGAGATAAACATCGAAACATCCAATGGGATAACGGAAAGGCCAGTAGCCATACGGTATCGAAACGAGAATCGGAAGCTTCCGTGAAATTTCACTAACACAGAACCGGCTGCTGGTAATAATTCCATTTCACCTATTTTCAGTAAAATCCTACCCTTCCTCTCTAGTGCATCGCTCATCAACCCCGTGAAAAAACTTTTTTTATGGCTCATTTATATTTATTCCCGTTCCCATCCATCTATCCGCACCATAGGTTATGTTATGTTTGACGTTTCGTATTAAATGTCATGAACTTTGTCCTGTATTTTTATGATTCTCTCAGAATGCCTCAATAATAAAATTCTCGCACAGTCAGAGGATTCCGATAAGGTTAGAGGTAGGAAGGAAATTGATACTTTAAGGGAGAGCTAAGCTAAGCACTGAAAGGACTTAATGAAAATTAAAATCATTTTCATTATTTATTTACTTACATGTTGAAGATCCTCATCATGCGATGATTTCCTGTCTTAGTATTTTACCCAGATATATATATATATATATATATATATCATGCATATATACATAACCCTCTATTAGAATTCCAGTCACTCTGTATGCACTCGCGAGTTAACACTTTTTTTTTTTTACGACCTCGTTAACGATACCAACGAGATAACAAAGTCAAATCGTATCGTTTTACCAGACGTGGCGGACGTGTCAATCGATGGACACTCACAAAATGAAAACTCAGTCGACACCCGGAGACAATGGGACTGTCGAAAAGACACGTAAGAATATCCGAGCACAATTTTTCCAGTATGAACACGTTCGGGCATTGATCAATTCGCTTTGATTTATCCTGACAAGTCCATTGAATTGTCAGATCACAACACCGGTTTCACTTTCTCCATAATTTTTTCTAATCCAACGACACTATTCTGTGTTGATTAACAATTAACGTTCCGCATCGTTCAAGTACTTTTTAGGTTAACGAAGACTCGCTGCTTTAGCCTGTCACAGACTCTGCGAAGACATAACCTAATTTACTTACACGAGATTCTCGATACCCATATGATCCAATGACGATGTCGAAAATGACTATAAACGAAATAACTAGAAAAATACCAAGTTTTCACACGTGACTCGTATCGCTACATCGCAAAAGGAAGTCCAAGCTATTCAACGGCTTTTCATAGACAGTGAGTAAACAATCGTTTTTCTTCAAACCACTTGTGTAATAAACAAATATTTGCTTAGAAAAGTATTTTTACTTTGAGTCAATGTAAACCAAACTTTATAAACACATTATCCATGCCTCTCGACATCCAAAAACGTATGAAATCGAACTGTTTGAAAAGTTTTAACTGACGCGTCTTGACATGCGAGTCGTGATAAAAGGACAAAGGAAATATAATCGCAAAACACGTGTGCGCGTATGGCGTATGATTCCGCGTGTTTAAATTACAAATAAGAAGTTAACCGAACACAAGAAAGCACAGAGGAGCACAAGGGAATCCTGTGCCACGCGAAAGCTTCACGAGAACCAGCGGAGAGCGAACGCATTCGACGAGCGCCGTTCGTCGAATAACGACGCTACAGACCGAACCCCCAAGGCCCCACCCCCGTAGCCGCGAGCTTTTCCGGAGGTCGGCGAAGCACCCCGAGTCCGTGCGAAGATCGATGGATACACACTGGTTCAGACCAAAATTATTAATCGTGTTGTTTGATCAAAATGATTCAATCGAAAGGGTAGCAAGAGCGATAATAAAAAGTAGACGTCAATATATACGTGGCTACAAAGATATTCTATTAAATTGGAAAACCCCATGAATCGATGTTGAATGATTGGCAAAGCGTGAATAAGGGGAAAAAAAATTAATTTCTCCCCTCGACGACTCATCCTGTGCTTTATAATTTTCACGAGGGAACGACAGTTACCGATTGACAATGTTGCCAACGTGGGACCGACATAACTGTACCAAAACTTTGTAAAATTCTTTGAAATTTTAGTACAGTCCTTACGAAAAAAAATCCAACGCTCGATATCTATATACTAACGCTACCTATATACTAACGATGTAAAAATGTGACTACGTAAAAAAGAACGTGTACTCTAAAGAAGAACGGGGAAGGAAAATTTTTGAGATAACGACTCCTGCATTCTTCGAATAGCCAATAATTAAATACTTCCTGTCCAGTGCAACGGTGGTCGCTTCGTATCGACGCTTTGATCTCTCCAATCAGCACATTGTGCCCCGTAGCCGTGGCAGCTTCCCTAGGGAAGCTCAAAGTCATCCTGCGCTCCGATTCGAAAGGGACGCCCGATACAATCTCCGGCCACAATGGCTTTTGAATGGTTGATGCGAAGACCGCATCGAGGACGTCGTCGACGGTGTCAGGACGTTGCTTTTTAGATGATCCATTCCACCCCGGCTGACTGGATCTCATCCCACTAGAACCTTAGATCGTAGCATCCCTTGTCCTCGTGAAAAGAAATTCGTGTAAGATGTCACCCTGGTTAATTCGATAGTCGCTTGCAATGCTTTTAAACGTAATGACGCGAAACGCTCCCCTGGGATACGCTGTAAATAATTAAATATCGAACGACAGCAAATTTTTCACGCACCCCTATATACCGCTTACATCGAATCCCCTCACAACTTACGACACCGGCATATACCATACCAAGTAAATATTTGATGGGTACCCCTGCACCAGTGTACAACGGTATCCTGGTACCCTGCTACTCGAATCCTGTTACGCCGTTGTATTGTGGCGTCGCGACGCCCTACTGCTGATGAGGGTATAGCCCCGTTAACACACGCGTA
This sequence comes from Trachelus stipa, assembly GCA_036026315.1. Lineage (NCBI taxonomy): Eukaryota > Metazoa > Arthropoda > Insecta > Hymenoptera > Cephidae > Trachelus > Trachelus stipa. The sequence continues at coordinate 1,310,069 of JAYRCB010000652.1, read as the reverse complement.
TAGGATCTCCTTCTGTGTAACGTGCGTCACTTTGTAGAATTAAAGTCATCCTTTGACGGTAAGCCCTTTGACCCTCAAAATGCCCGATTACCTCATTTTTATGAGGGTCTACTGTACGGCTACGTTTTATATCCCCTGCCTTATATATTTTCAAAATGTCTATAACCACTTTGCGAAGATCCAATGACTTTGCCAATACCTTACGGCGTACCTCAGGCGGGTCGCCTCTTTGCGCAATTTTAGCACCGTGTAATTTCCTGATTGGAACTAAGCAAACACTTGGGTTATAGGGGAATGCAAGGGGATGCATTGGAGGGTAGCCCCACGAGTCGGCAGGATACAACGGCAGATATATCGCAGCTGAATGCAAATTCCCAGTTGACTGGAAGGAGCAGGACTAACGGGGTAAACAAAACGAAACAATAAGGGTTGGTCAATGTGCGCATGCGCAACTTCTATGCAAAATCTAAAGTTGCATTTGCCACGGTGCACCGCGTGCTTCGTGTGAGGATCTATAAAACATAAGCATTATACTTTGTAATTCAACGACCCCTCGTGGCCGACCCCCCCGTTATCCCAGAAGTCAAAGTACCCTTGTCATCGGGTTCACTAACTTGGAACAAATGACGCGTGGAATCCGATTAAATAGTGCTGTCTGAACGTATCGGGCATTCTCCACTCAGCGGACTCACGTTCCACGATAAAACCGTGAATTTTTCTTATTGGCATTTCCGAGTACCGATGAAAAGTAACGTTTGGCACTTAAATTGAAATTTATAGAGGCAGCTAACAAGATCTTCAATCTCGATGGGAACAGGTTGAACTCGTTCTTGGACAAGGCGAAAGTTTAATGGATAATTAAAATGCCGCTATTGTCAGTGTTATTGCACATAGAAAACAGATACAACCAATTGGACACTAATAGAGCTAATTCGAATTGCCTATGAAATTTCATTGGATCCATAACTCCCTTGGATAAGCTTCGAGACTGTCTATCCAATTTACCTAGATATCGTCGATCCGTCCTATCGTCAGACCGATCAGACTCACTGAATTATTTGCTCACTGTGGTTATGGCAATAAATAAACTCGATTGGGGACTATACTGTTCGCAGGTTAATCTAATCCCGACACTTTCTTGTTACTCAAACTGCATAAAGACTCACTGCTGTATACATGCACATATATATATTTGTATGGATCCTCCAGGATACCTTGTCATCTCCTGTTGGAAGATCCTCACTGACCGGACATTGTAAGTGCGGTTTTCGGAACGGTAGAGAGACAGCATCCGATAGCATTAGAGTTCACCATGTTCAGGGTATAGTGGAGGTCAGTGGTTACGAGGTGGATCGTAGCTGAAACGAGGCTGAACCAGACGTAGATCACAGTTTCATGAGAGAGATCAGAGGTGGAGAGAGAGAGAGGGGGTGAACAGTACCTACCCTATGGCCCGAGGGGTTAATAGATGGCCAATGTCCCCGTACCGAGGTCAGACACTGCGTCACCTTCCACGTCCGTCATTACGAATGCAGATTGGACCTCGGCCATTACCTGCCGCGTATCTAATCGTCGCGAGCCAGACTCAAACTTCTCATCCCTCGAACTTTACCAGAAAATTGCCCATTGTCCGTAGTCGCCGGTCGGCTGACCTTTCCACTCGTTCCAGAAAAGTCAAAAAAGAGATTAATAAAATGACTTGAAAAAAATGGAAAAAAAGTCTGAGCATGCAATAAAATTGTGAATAGGAGAGCAGCTGGAAAATTTTGGTATCCTCTTTTCTCGACGATAACTTGGCGATGTCCCACAGATTACTTCCGGTTTAATCAGACCCGCCAACCCATCATTACCCTTAATGATAATAATAACGAGGACATTAGGCGAGATGGAGCCAAGAGGGCAGTGGTAGACCACCAATCTCCCAATGGAGTAAAACGCACGAGGAATGAAAGATCAGGGACAGATTTGAATATCGCTTCCTCTTGGGATTTTCATATCGTATCTAAAATAACTTCCGGCCCACGTACAGCATGTCTTTGAGGATTTTTTCCATTGACATGACCTTTGACTTCCGTAAACTTTCAACTCGAGCTTTTTGGTAGGAGCAGGTGCTTCAGAGTCATTTTTATCGAATTAAGGTGAATGTTCGATTGTTGGATACTTCAGTGAAAAGTCATTGTTCTTCTTGATCCTGACGGATCTCTATTTCGCGTAGTGAGAACTCTCGAGGATTTTATAGAAATTAGTAATTCGCTTTAACGCGATTTCTCTCCAAGAACCTTTCGAGTTTGAAACCCTCGAAATCGCAGTGAATATGCATGAGTTTTACCGAATCTTCTCGTCAGGTCACTAAAGTAAGTTGCTCCTAGACTTTAGCATGTCTCTGATATGGGTAAAGCGTAATTTCATTCGTCCAAATGTTACGCGTCCCTTTAGGACTCAAGGAGTGACGTTTCCTTGGCTCAGTATCAATTCTGGTCTTGTTAGACAAATGTCAGCAGCAGCGTCACCTTATTACTTTTTATTCCATGGCATTTACTTGCCAATGAGGAAAGCCCTTGGTTGCTTTCTATGCTTTTTTCTCCCTTTATCTTTTCCACGGTGTTAAAAGAGGCCAGAGTATCGGACCGTCAAGCAACCCAATTTCCAGCTGGGCCTGTCCCTTTACGATGCCCTTATCGGCTCAGGGGTAATTCGACCTCACAAGGTACTTCTGCAACGACACTAAGAGTAAAGGTACTTCCTTTGGAGGGTCCTCCCACGAAGTACTCCAGAACGAGAAAAACGTCTTCGGTTTACGTTTTAAAGAGTTTTGTCCTTTTTTTTTTAAATTTATTGCGTCGGAAGGACCCTCGTACCCGCCTACCAGCTATCGTCTGCATCGATATAATTTCGAAAAGGATCGGGCTGATTTAATGGCTTGGAAAGAAGGACGATTTCGACGGATGGAAGCTTTTGCTTTGTCCCTTTTAATCATAACTGACGACAATAATTCGTAGCTCTTTCAACGGGTGACTCTTGAAAAATTAAAAGGATCCTTTAATTGGTTTTAGAGTAGCGGACTGTGATGTGAAATTTTATTATGGCAATTTGATTTCTCATTCTGTACCCGTGCGTTTCACAAAAGCTTTGTAATCCTTGGATTTCTCAAGGACGACTTTAGAACGATGATGAAATCAAAAGTCTTTTATAACCTTTTACCTTTGTTCTATCAGAATATTTTTATATGGTTTTATCTTCTTTTTTTTCCATACAAATATTCCGCGACTGTACCAATGAAATACCGAAGGTGACAGCAACTGCTTGACTGTCTGTTACCTAGCCGAAAAGATTCGTAAACGTGTTCCGCTAATCTGGTAATACTTTCGTAATTGGCGAATCGAGGGTATTCGAAATAAAATTAACAAGACACCTCGCGACGAGGGTTGTTCCCAAAGGATGATAGGCTGGTGCTTGTTCCGTCCGTAAACCCTCTCGTTTTCCCAAAACTTTCGAAAGGTCCAGATCCAACATCGTCGGATGAGTATCAGGACGTTGAAAGGAACAGGAAGTAGTGGTAACAGCAGTCGCAGCCTATTAAGGACACGCGGTCTCAACGAGTGGGCAATGCCTGCCAACAGGGTCATTTCGCCAATTTTCCAGGCCCTTAACCTTCCTAACGGCCTCCTGGAGTCCGTCGCCTTCATTAATTAAGCGAGTGGTCGGAACGGACGATGAATTAAATGTTGTCGTTTTAAATGTCAATGCTTACCGTATCCGTGTCTTCTCCTTGAACGAGGATAGGCTTCCTACGAACCAAGCGTCGCTCTCACTATTACGAACACTTTGCAATAACCGGCATAAAGTCAGGCTCCATTTATTTCACAGACCTATGCAAATTGGACCCTATAAAAAAATCTTGATCCCACGATAAAAAAATTATTAAAAAAAAAGTGTCCAAAGCTGTTCATTCCTACCCTTTAATTCCGGCTTAAAAAAAAGAAAAATTTCTCAAATTTCTCAAATTTCAAATAGTCCAATTTCCCATTAACGACCAATGCATAAAACTGATACCACGCCTGATCCTATTACCAGAGTGAACTAGTACCAGCGAACGTAAACCCACGAGAGGGTTGGTAGACATGAATATGTAGATGACACTTAGGCTCTTCTGGCGCAGTCAGGCCCACCGTAAGGTCGTACACGTTAAACCTTTAATAAGGTCGCCTTATTTCGTTATTTAAACAATGTCTCTCTGTTTCTTAGCTTCGTCTTACCTATCCATCCCTCTCACTCGTTTCAGCCCACACCAGGTACCCCTGAAATTCCATTCGCCCTCTACGCACTCTGGTACCCCAGTGCCCTTTCAATGTACGGATCTCCTGCGAACCCTCACGGTGACTCCCACGGGATGCACGTCCCGTAGGAAATTGAAACACTTTGACCGGGTACAGCTACCCGTTTCGGGGCAGTTTCCCGTCTTGCCCTTCACCCCCATTGTGACTTTCATCCATCCGCCTACGTACTCCGTCTCGTTCGCGGGAGCAAGTCCTGCCTTAGGCACAGCATCTGTACCTCCCTGTATCTTTCTAATACGCTTCATCTTGTCCTGTGAGAATTTTTCACAGGATTATCAAGCGACAATGACATCGCTTTGATTTCCGATCTCATCTGTCAGCACCGTTCAAATATAAAAAACGGCAATTTCGGTTGATTTCAAACATGCCTTATCAATCAATTTAGGTACGAAGTGTGTATCGTACATGGGGGGAATATTGAGAATTGAAATAATCCGACGGATATGACGATCCACCCCATTTCACGCACTGTATAATAAATCGAAGGGAATCCAATAACGGGTGATCATATAATTCATAAAGATGAATCTACAAATGCTCTTAATACTGACCAAAGGCAAGCCGCTTGCTCATTGGCTGTTTATAGAGCAGTGGGGACAGACTGGTATAGGAATTGAAACAGGATCCCGATTAGTAATTCCGACATGGTCAGTAATTGGAAAATTCATCTTACGTGCGTAAATTATGAGAATTCTAAAAAATTAACCAGTGCTTGAAAGCTTTACATAGATTATTCAGTTTCCATAATTTTTATAATTTTTCATCACACTCGAATCCTCTTGAATACCACATGGTGACCTCCACGTCACTACCGGGTACTCATCTGTAAATGGATTTTTCTATGGGACATCTATTAGCATAGTTTTTACATAAAATGCAATGAAAACCACGCCTCAAGATGTGCAGCTGACAGTACCATCTATATATCCTTTTTATAAGGATATATATAGATTTGTAATAAAATTAAATTAAAATTGCATCCCGACCTTGAAACATCTAATCGTTCCTTTTCTGTTCTCTATATCCATATATGTGTAAAAAAAGCAATATATCTTTCCGACAAATCTTATCAGTTACTCAACATCAAATTTACTTTAAGCTTTGACGTACGTCAAAACACGAACACGTGTTTCTAGTGCTTTTATTATTTCAACAAGTAGCAAGTTGACAGGTAGGTAAATATACGACCATAGTCAAGCACGTTCTCACAACTGACCTTCCTCTCTGACATGCTGGCACGTCGCGCATAATAATGCATTATTTTCATGGCTAAACCGAAAACGTTAGTTTCCGTTTCAAAGGATAACGCGTCTGGTTGTCTGTGCCTGCCGAAAACATCTCTCAATCAGTCCTTCGAAACGTGGAAAACAAGAATCTCTTATTCGACATTTAAATTTCGCTGGTATCCAAGGTCGCAGCGAGCTAACGGAGTAATGGGACATTAAATTATTAAAAAAAGCTCAACACCAAATGACGTAATACAATTACTAAAAAAATAATGTCATAAACATACCATTAAGATGAGTATAGATATACCGCAGACTAAGCGTACATTTATGCTTCTCAAATTTGATTCCCCGAACGACCGTTGCACTACGTTAGTACGAAACGTACCATAAAATAATTTAATTCAAAAACACCACTAAACTTCTTGGAGAAGAAATTATCGATAATTCATATTCAGGTAGGTCCACGCACTTCGTCGGCACGAAACGACACGATTCGCCTAAATTGACGCGTTCGCCTTGCGAAATCGAGATTAAAATTACACTCACGCACCGAGCATAACGCTAAAGTATTATTCTACTTGCTGTGGTCAAGGAGTGCGTTGCGCAAAACCAGTACCGCTATCACTCAAACTGACTGGCCGAGCATTTTACAAGTTCAGTCTCCGTCGGACGTCTGCGCTGGGACGTTTCAAAAATAATATTAATTCATTCGAAAGAAGAAGAAAAAAAACTTGAAATACTTTGAGAACGCGAGTAACGATGATTTCTGGCTGATTCCAAGATATCCAATAAAGCATTGCTACAGTGTGGAAGTATTTGAGAAGTAACAAAAATAAAGAAGAAAGTGAATTCGGAGAAGAATGTCGAAGCTACTGGAATCGTGCAGCATCGAGGAAGTTTGCAGTGCTTTAGGCGGAAATGAAAAACTGCTAGTGGATCTTCGTGAGAGACTTCAAGATTGGCTGAGATTGCAGCCGCACCTACCTCAAGGTTTCACGTTCATATTTTATCCTTTTTTTCTTCTATACTCTATTTTCTTCGACTCAACGGTGTAATTATGTAACGAGGGATGGACCACAAAAGTATCCGAGAAATAGTCTACATAATCTTTATTCCACACAGCGGATATCTGGATTTTGAATAAGGGCTGGTTTCGCTGATCTGAATTTTGAATAACGCTGGTTGGGGTAAAGGTGAAGGGTTACTATAAGGGTTGCGGATAAAAGGTAACGGTCATTGTACGAAGGCAAGTGATTACAACCCCTTGGTGAAAACCCTTTCTGTATCGTTCTGAATGTTAGTTCTCAAGTGGAATACTGAACTTGGAAACCCTTTGAATTTTCAAGGTGCTCGACAGCCCTCCATTCCATTAGTCCCTCAGTCACCCAGTCATCCGATAGTATCAAGGCTGTTTCGACTCTGTTACTCTACCACACAATAAAACATGAAACAGCACACCGACTTGAATCGACACCCAGTAAGATAATTACTAAAGAAACAAGTTACCCTTAACCGTTCGATTCCAATAACAGACCGTGGGGGGTGAAGAAAAAAAAATTGTAAAAACAGACAAGAATTGAAAAACAAGAACAGATAGATATACGTATATACACCGAGCAAACGAAAGAAAGTTCGCTAAACTTTCCCAAGGGCTGTTGAATAACCTTTTGTCAACAACCGCTCAAATATTTACCATCCTTCGAATTATTCCCGGAGGTGCAAATTGCGATCTTGAGTAGGCAATAATGGCGAATCCTTCTTCTACGAATCGGAAGCTTCGCCAGTTACGCTATTGATGCTGAGTATCTATGATTTCCCTCTATTCGGTTCCATCCATCTTTCCCCATCACCCTCTCCCCATCGATCCTTCTTTATCTGTTGCAGATGCCCATTCTCTTGATTATCGCTTCTCTATCCTAATATCGTGTATATGCGTTTTCTAGATATACCGGAAGCCAGACTACAGTACTTCCTGATAGGCGCAAAGTTGAGTCTGGAGCAAGCAAAGCAGAAACTGGATATGTATTACACAGTGAGACGTCTTGTACCGGAACTTTTTGCAGAGCGAGATCCACTGAGTCCTGCAATCACCACACTCCAGGATGTTCTGTACGTAGCACGAGAACGCACTAAGGAAATTTACTTTACTGTAGGACGGAACGTGCTTAGAAAGCTTTCATCTACCAGTATATTTATTACGTATATTATATATGTATACGTAGCGTGGGGCAAAAATAGAGAGGCTATGGAAAAGAGACATTTTTTTGTCTTTCAGCCAATGGGTCTGCCTACCGAAATTGACTACAGAAAAATATCGAGTATCGATTCTACGAGCTATCGACGATGACGCTGCCAAGTTTATTCCCTGGAACTTTTTCAAGTACGATTTTACGCAATTTTGAGTTTTTTTTTAATTTGGAAATTTTGTCTCTGTTATACGGATTTTTTTTGTTTACAGCATTTTCATTATTGTTGTCGTTATTGTAAGGGGTATGGTTTTACGTTCGCAGGTACACGTTTATGGTCGGCGATATACGCGTATCCGAATGTCGTAGTTTAGGGGACATTTATATTTATGACCTTTCGGCTATGCGACTGGGTCATCTGACTAAACTCACTCCGACTATTCTTAAAAAATGCGAAGTAGCTGCTACGGTAAGTACGGAGCTTATGTTTGCAGTAAAGACAAAAGCTGCAATTAAGGTATGAGCATTTAAGTTATTCCCGAGCTTGAGACAATAGCTTTCAGAAATTAATCATTTTTCGCTAGGATATAATTTCATCGCGTAGTGTCGTGCTAAAAAATTTAAAGCTCGGTTATGGAACTTTCAAGGAAAATTTTTTTAAATAAATAAATTAGTACAATTCTATATGAAAAAAGCTTTCGCCCGCTTTTCAATTACAGATTTCTCATGTTAATCTTCTTGAAATCTCAAATGTAAAGTATATAATGGACTCAGCGGATTTCAAAGATTAGGTATTGCGTTTGAAAAATTGAAGTATAACAGAATTTTCACAAAAGAAAATATTATCGAAAAACTCGAGGATGAAATCAGTCGCGTATTAAAATCTTCGTTGTTTCCTCGACAGGAAAAACTGGCAACGCTGTATATCGTCAGCTGTGCTATACCGTCATGGATGATTCGGTTTTAAAAAAACATGGAAAATTTGAAAATTATATACAAATTCCATAATTCGGCATATTTTATACATCTTAGAGTTTAATAAACAAAAAACCTGAGAACATTTCACGACGGTACAGGTTCTTTGTATGCTCGAGAATATTAAGGAGCCCGCTTTGATATTGACGAAAGCTCACCTTGACGCTTCAAATACCTTAAGCTTTTTCATAGATATTAGAATTAGTAGACGGGAAAAAAAACATTCTAAAAAAACGTATAAATTCTTTTTCACTTTCATTCCCAAGCACTCTATACACGACTGAACAGTTTTAACAATATTAAAATATAAAGCTGATAGTATTTCCTAATTTTTATATGTTTCGACAAAATTCCACTTCAAACGTAAATTCATGTAAGGGGAGCCCATAAAATTTTTATCGAAATTGCACTTTTTTTTTGCCTCCCTTCATTCACCACCACTTCAAGGATTTGGAGTCTCCTACACTACCAAGCCATAATATACTATTTCCCCGAGTTCCCACGTCTCTCTTTCACGAATTTTCAAACAACAGGAAAGCTTAATAGACCGTTAAAGAAATTCAATATACCGATCACAATTTACCCGAAGTATTATTCACGACTGAGAAACCCTTATTCGAGGGTAGAATAGAAGACCGTCAAGGGCTGAATGATTCGATGCGATAACCCTTATTCCATATCTTTTTTCGCCATCCGCAAGGTATCCCCCATTTTACGAATTTCCGAATATTTTATCCTTATAAAGTAAAAAAAAAATTTCTTATTTTTCATAGAAAGCATACGGAGCAAGAATCAAGGGAATACACTTTATCAATGCCCCGTCATTCGCCGATCGTATAGTGACCCTAATCAAATCGACCATAAAGCCAAAACTTTCCTCACGGGTAAGTAGAAACGTTCTCTCGACACATCCATGGATTCTTCATGTAACTAGATGAAATCCTTAGGTGCACGTTCATTCCTCGGGACTTGACTCCCTGTACGAATTTGTACCTCGATCTGTGCTTCCGAAGGACTACGGTGGCGAACAGCCATCCATGGACAAACTTTCAGGTGAGCAAATTAAATCAGCCGAGAATTTCCCATGACACCACACTTCGGTTCAAGCCATACTTGGTACTTACTGTATTGCACTACGTTACCCTCCACCTAGATATGTGGCGCGAAAAATTGGAGGAATGGCGACCCTGGTTCATCGAGCAACAGAACGTAAACGTGGACGAGTCCCGTCGACCTGGACCAGCCATAAGCGGTGACGATCTCTTTGGATTTTCCGGATCGTTTAGGAAGCTGGATGTGGACTGAGAAAGAAATAATTATTCGCAAGAGGAAGCTCGTCCGAGGAGTCCAATAACAGTAAAGTGTAAAAGAAAAATAATAAAGCGATCTGACGAGCTCAGTAAAATCCGTGCAAAAATGAAGTCTTCGATAAATATTAAGCTTGCCGAAACTAACGTAAGTGGTATCAGTTAGTACATAAGGGTGGACATACTTCAGCGATAACTGGACAATAAAACACGATCGAACGAGACATAGGGTATCGATACGATCTTGATATCGAAGCGGCGTGATGTCATTGGTTGGGAGGTTATCAGAGGGGGATGAAAAGCAAAAGCGAAAGCGGAGGAGGGGTAGGTGTTGTAACCATCCCTCGGGAGAGAGTGAGGTCAGAGGCGGGATAATAGGGATAATAAATGGCCACAGGCTACCCTTTGCGCTTGTACCGAACACCCCCTATACGTGTTAGACCAGCAACCAATGCAGGGTGGTTCCGTCCGCTTCCCCTTTTGGCTTCCTGAAGTTCCCGATGCCCGCAACTTCCGAATTCGGACGTCCTTACCTATCCCCATACCAACAAGACTGTATATCCACGACGTTACGGAAGTACTCACCCTTCGTTGCAAATAGATTAGATATTTTCGCGGAATTTCACTATTGCATATCCAATCTCATGCAAATCACTCACTCTAACTCTGCTTCCGGTTGATCCTTTGTGGCTTCCGCAAATAGGCATACCAATTACCATTGGCCCGAGTGCTGCTCCCAGTGGTAAACTTGTTGCTACCAGGAATTTCTCTAGGATGGAAGGAACCGCGTCCCCGATACCCATTAACGCCCTGTAGAATTGGCAGTGTGCACATTTCAAGAAGAATCACGAGTCCAGTAGAAAAATCGCGGTCTGGTATATACTTGTGGGAAATTTCAAAAGGTTGGTACAAAGTGTGTGACCGGAGTATAAAGCTAATAGAGTTTGGTATAGTCTCGTGCGTAACACATGGTCGTCATGGTGAACCCAAGGGAGCCGACCAAGCTCCGGAAGTCATTTCACAGTGATTTAATTATAATTCCCTAGGGAACTCGCATAAACGTCAGACTGCTTTCTTGATATATTTACGAGTCGGCCTTCCAGCGGCGCGCGAGAGAGTCAATCCATTAAGGACTCATATTGTTTCGAGTAACTCCCTTATTTATACATTAGACGGATTTCTATGGTTCGGGTTCTAAGCTCGTATCTGCGGGATATATTGCATTTCGATATTTGACTTCTGCCATTCGACGTCGAGCCTGCCAGAATGACTTATAGGGATACATCTAAAAGGCAGTCTCATCCCATTGAAACTGAATGGGGTACAAAACAGTCCTTGGAAATACATAATTGCGTCGTTTGACTCGCGAGACTTTGAGCGTATTTTCAAACTCCCACGTCCGTGCCTTGTCTGAATATTTAGTGATAAAACAGTGAAGCTTTCGGAACCTAAATATATCTGCTGCGCGGCACACGAGTCCCTTCTACGATGAGTCAAATTCAGAAAAGATAGCTTAGGGCAAAGGTTATAGGTAGTTTTCTTGGGAATCGGCACGGGAGAGTATATACTCACTGTCTTCTGGATCCAGGAGACGATTAAGGGTGAACTATCCGTAAGATATTACGAGGGTGGTATCGGGATGACCTTGAAAGCTTTTGAATTTTTTTTTCGATTTCTAGGGAATTCTTATGAGCAATGGATATAGCTAGTCCTGTTGCAAAAGCACGAAATCCATCATCCCCTTGCACACTTTGAATCCTGCCAGCGTATTCGTCGAGATGTCCCCGGAGAGACAGTGAGAGCTTGCAAAAAGCGATAAGACGTCACGTATCTCTCAGGACGAGTGCACTGTTATTCTTGCATATTGCATCGTTCGGTTACTGGTACGCATGTAGCTCGCCTTCCTGGTGCAACCCCTGCGCAACCCACCCCTGAAATGAATTCACGTTATTACCTACTCGGGGGTGCACTTACGTGTCCCGAGACAGTACCGCGATATGCATACGTACGCTTAACGGGCTCTGCTCCGCCGAGATAATCCTGGCACTTACGTTAATCGAGGGAACGAGCCGAATAAGGGAGAGAGTCAGCCGTGCAGTCAGCCAGCCACCCACTCAGCCACCCAACGAGCCGACACAACCAGCCATCCAGGAGAGAGAGAGAGAGAGAGAGAGAACGAAAGGAAAGAGAACGAGTCTACAGAAATGTCATTGGAAATAGGATCCTCGCTTAATGTTACCAAGTGTCCCCAACTCCCAACCCACATCGAACGATTTTTCGTAAGCTTTTCAATACACGGGTCGAAAATTTCGAATACGAAAAAAATGGGGAAGGGATGTTACGTGCCAAAGGGTTGATTGTTCCCGATGAGAAGAGCGAGTAAACTTTACGCTAAGATGGTGAGAGCCTCCCAGGCGAGAGAGATAATTCAGACAGACCTGATATAGAGGTACGAGACAAAACATATGCTCGACCTAATTACTACTTGGTACACATGTACCACCGGCCCAGTACCCACATAGGGTTGACGCCCTAATCCCTTGAGTGGACCAGGATACACAGAAATGTTATGTCACCCGTCATTTCATCCCTCTGTCTGTCTAGTTGCTTAGCCATGTCCGTTCTAGTGATGATACCCTGATTCAGTCAGACACCGTAAGGATCCACCTGAGCATCACAGGTATCTCTTGGAAGGATCAGGAGAAACTAGAAAAAGCTATGGGGTTGAACATCCCGTAGAAATTTTTCACAGGAGGTTGGAAGTATCGGGGATCGAGGTGAGGGGATGTTTCGATTCCGAGACTCAAATTAGAAAAAGATTCCGAGGATGAGGAAATTTCCTCATTGACTTCTTTGTCTTTGAATTTCTTTCTCTCTCCTTCTAACTCTCGGCGGATGTCTGGACCGAGATTGAGAATGGTGCTGCGCGGAGGGACAGGGTGGGACCAGGGGATTGTTAAAGCTGGTCCCGTCGTAAACACAACGCAGAGACGAACGGTGAGTGTATATCCGTGTCCCATCAGATAGGATATAGGGATGCTGCCGTTACAGCCCTACGGGATAAGAAAGGAATCTATTATACGGCCGCTATCACGTAGCGATAGAATATTCCTGGTACCAGTCCTTTTTCTACGTACTAAAATTCACTTTCCAAAATTCATCTCTCATGTACCTCTTTACTATCACTCCATCCCTCTTTTACTCTCTCTCTCTCTCTCTCTTGCTCTTCTTCCTGTACCTTCCTATAATCCCCTTTGCACTTCTCATCTGTCGCTCCCGTGTCTATCGTTTGGCGCACCTACTGCGAAAAATGTAAAAAAGAAAAAGAAACCCGCTACGTACGGAAATGAATAATGGATCAGCTGTTTTTACGACAGAGCCTACTTTCCTACAGTTCTCTATTGTGGTAGCAGATACTTCATTCTTTTACAGCAATTTCATCGAGGACCTCTTATCTCGATTTACCATCCCCTGTACCTCCGTCGGCTTTCGGAATCACTAATATATCTGCCCTTTACTGTGAATATGGAAAAAGCTAAATAAAAATTATGCATACAACAAAATTTGACAGATGTCAAATCAGACTGGCGGCTTTCCAGGCTGAACGATCCTGCAGAAAGTAACACGCGCTGGAAATCAGTAAAAATTCTGCACAGGATTTGAAAACAGCGTGCAGGAAAGAAAAAGGCGATAAGGTGGCGGGGTGGGGGGGGGCAGGGGGGTGGGTGGTTGGCAAGGAAACGAAGATGCATTGGGCGGCTTCCAGCAGAGGCGGCGAGATGTAATTATTTAGGATAGTCTTTTTACTAGAAATTTGTTTTTCTCCTGCTATTCGCTCAATTCTCCACGTTTTCAAAAGAAGGCGAGGACGGGGTATATACCGAAGAAGAATGAAGAAATAGGGACGCTCACCGAGACGCGGAACGTCCTGGAATCCTAAGAGAATTCTGGAAGAAGAGATCTCGGAATGGGAAACTCTACTAAAGCAACGATATTTCCCGGTTAAATTGCTACGCTACTCTGTGCTATACTGTAATATACTTGTACTATATAATATTAACCCGCTATAGCTATACTACAGTAACATTTTATCCCGTCCGCACAGAACTCACGATCAGATTATGTATATTTACCAACCTCAAATTTTCTCATTGACAATTCTCAATTCACAATAGAGTTATTAAACGAACAGTAGCTGTTTATCCGTGTTCGCATAAAAGCACCAAACTGTACACAGCGGTGGTATAGTGTAAATGGAACAATATCTCGCTAACGCTTTCACCTGAAAGATAAAAAGAAGAGCCACACTCGGAATACCTAACCAGCAAAAGTACTGTCCTTTGAAGTGACCTTAATGACAAATTCAAATCTCCGACTACTTAAGAAATATTCTTTATCGTATTATTATTATATCCATTTTATGATATTATTATTATTCAATGAATAGCCACCTTACCAAGGAAATTTCTAGTTACTACTTTTTATAGGCAGCGGTAAGCCGTTTTACATTTGATAACCGTGTAGTGAAAAAGAAAAAAATTTAATAGCCGACACTCTTAAATCGCGCTCTTGAATAGTGCAGCTTTAAGCTAGGATCCACGAAACCGCTCGTAAATTTTACGAGTCCTCCTTGCCGACCTGCACCCGTTAACATTCCCTGTTTACGTTTACGTCGTGAAGAGAGAATTCTCAATCCGCGAATATCCCTTGTGCCGAACGTGCAACCCTGGCTGCCAATCGAAGTCGATTAATCGTTAGGGGTGTCATACGTGCGTCAATCTTGCCACCACAAAACGAACGAATTTCCTTCGTTCCAAATGCAGGATCAATTCGAATCGAAGGAATTGAAGGTAGAGGGAAGGTAAGAGGTCGAAACGGCTGGTAGGACGTAACCAAGTGAATAAAGGGACGTTAAAAGAGGTATGAGAACAGCCTGTTTTCTGCCCCAAAAGTAAAAACATCCCTTATGCGGATTTGCGTCACGACTGGTGTCCCATTCCAAATGCGTGTCCTTGCAAGGCTCCTGCTACTTTTAGATGATTTATCGTCCTGCGGAATAATCTCGTGGAAAATAAAGCGTTTTAAGGCATTTAGGAGGGCAATGAACTAGAGACCAATGGAGAAAAGAAATTTAAAGGCACAGATCAAGGGACAGAGATCCGGCAAAGAAAATATGTGAATAAGGGAATATTATAGGAGGGGAAAGAGGTGGAAGTGAAATAACGGATAAACGAGGGAACGAGGAATCGAATGAAAAGTGTATCACGCGTGGATCGCTATGCCTAATATATTTTCCATTTGTTAGATAGGGGGTTTTTCTCTGCCAGCCCTTACATCCCCTATATAGGGATTTATTTGAAAAAATTCTCACGCCGATAAATCCCTAGGGAGACCAATGATCGTTCGATCGACGATCGTATTTCTTGACGAATCGAAATACCGTGCCCCCTTTGACGCCAGGCGATTTTTTTTTTTACTCTTTCGGACTGGGGGTGGGGGGTTGGGTCCTGCTTTACACATAATTCAGCTTTACGAGCGGAATGTGTGACGGCATTCCCTGGAACTGGCCATTCTGGATTTTATTTATCTAAGAGTACGCGAAACTCGCACAAGGAATCTTGGCAGAAACCATTGCCATTTATAACGATTGACGTGGGCTGTTGCTTTCTGCCTGGCCAACCTAGAGACCAATGCCGACGCCGACGCCGACGCCGTACTATGCCGCCTTTCCTTTCGCGGACAGCTTATCGCCAGGATTGTTTATCGCTCAAGTTTTTCCAACAGACCTGTACCCCCACCCTGACAATGGAATACACGCCCCCGGAAACGGGTCCAGACCGATCGGAGTTACCTGCTCGGGAGGAGGTAAGAAAAAAAATACTTCGATAAAAAAAAAAGTCGAAATAATATAAAAAGATAAATGAGATTTCAAGTAAAATCGAAGCAATGAGGAAATCCATGGTTTTTCACACCCTATGCACGTCTGCCGTTCTTTGCTTTGGATAGGGATTGCATTTTTTATCGAATACCAATTAAGCCCGCTTAAATTGCCGTGTATCCCAGCATCCCTGGTAATTTATGCTAGCCGAGCTACTGCACCCGTCCTCCCTCCTTTATCCAAGCACTATATATGTTTCTCACGTAATTAATTGCGATTTTTATCCGTCAACCACTGCCTTCCTTTGAACCATGCTTCTTATCGACTTTACCATGGCAGCAGTGGGCTCTGGGAAATTTAATTCATCGGATGAGAAATCGTCCGAGACAAAATATCTGGGCAAGCGTAGAGTGAAAAATGAAATTTTAGTTTTGGTTAGAAAAAAATATAAAATCTAAATATTTGATTCCCGAATTGTATGACAGTGAGAAGACGCATAAAGGTCATGGCAATGCTTTACATACCGACGAACATTAATATTTATACTTAATTCAGAAATTAAAATATTTCCGAGTCCGAGAAACGCCGTTTTTTTCTCCTTGTGACATTAATAAAAAGCAAAGAAAGATTTAGCTTATGTCTGAATGAGTCTGTTGAGACTAAAAGGAAATCGTCTCGTAAAACAGTAACGATATTTATTAGCCAATTTATAACGAGATAAGTGCTCGATTTAGTACGTTAAACGATCTATTTTTTCTTCCGCGTAAAATCTACAAGATGTACCTCTGTAGTTAGGTACAGCCACTAAAGCGCGATACGCCCGTAGAAGGGCTTTGATGGGTGGGATTAATTTGCATGATAACAAGTACGAAAAGAAAAAAAAACCAGGAGAGAAGCAGCAATGTACACGTTAAAAAAAATACCCTTGGAACATCGATAGATAGATAAAGAAAAAAAGTTTGGCAAAATTTTCCCAAGCAAACGCTCGAGGCGTACGTCGTAGCGGTTATCTTGGAGATCTTGCGAATTTCGCAGAGTTTGCAAGCCCTATCTAATAAGGGTTCGATATTTTCAAAAAGTCTGAACACACTATATTATATACTTGGAAAAAGTCAGAAACCGTTTAAAAAAATAATTCTTAAGACCCTCCATCCCTTAGCTCCTTTTTACACCAAACTCTCCATTTCGATATCCAACTTTCAACTTCGAGAAGTCAACGAAGTATGGCATACGCATATAAATCAACAAATTCAAATACATTCAACAAATTCCACGTGATCCTCTCACCGATAGCAATTCACGAACTTTTCGACGTATTTAGAATCTTGCAATTTTTTCTCTCTTTAATATAGTACCATTCTACCATAGAATCAAGACGTTCAAGTGAGAAAAAAGTCATGTATGGCTTCTATGTACAAATAGAATTTATTCAGACTTTTCGAATGCTCCGCATACGGCTGCCTACGTCTATCATAGATCCTACGTTGCCAAAGACGAGTGCGAGACAAGATAGAACGAAGGACAGCAAGGTGGATGCATTGCTTGGTAAATATAATACATAGATAGATACGTTCTCCAGCTGGCCGACCGCACAAGCCTTCAAGTTCGCCATTGCGGAACTAATGCAGTCTCCACGTATCCTTTGGAAGCTGAGCAACAGCCTTGGATATCGATGCACCAGGTTTCGCTATGGATTTAACTGAACTCTGGATGCGGATGAGGTATTTAGAGGAATTTTAAAAATACAAAAGTAATCTCTCCTAAGATAAACAGATTTGGCCTAAAGTTGGTGTAGAGGAAACGAGAAGCCAATAAGGTAGGTACCTACTTATCGAAGACGGTATAGACAAAGTAAAACAGGGGCAGATATTGACTGATAAAAGTATTTTGTAAAATCTGTCATTTTCAGAACCCAAAAGACAATGGATGAGATCCGGAAGTGGGAGAGGAGCTAAAGCGGAAATCCGAAGTCAGTCGCGCATCATTGATCAGGCCGCTTTCGATTTAGGTAGGCGAGTCGCGTACCATCCGGAAAATGAGCATGGGCTTCCCGCTCGGCGACTGATTGGAAAACTATGGATTGCTTCCCGCGCACGATGGATTAGCGAAACCAGGTTTTGCGCTGGTCCAGACAAATTACTCAGACTCACCAAAGAGCCACGGGCACTTTGATTCTGAAGAAGTGGGACGTCTTTGCGAAAAATAATTTTTTTTCTTTCTATCCCTTTTTCCTTTTCTCCTTGAAAAGATTCTCTTTCGAGTCGCCTCGTATACCGGTATGCGACTATCAATTTAAAAGACTTCGTTATACGGCTGAATACGCGTGAGAATATCGGGATTTAAAGATGCAAGAGCTTCGCTTCGTTCCCCTCGTACCGTATAAGGAGAAGTTATGATCGAATGGGAAGCAGCTCGTTCAAATTTATAGACTCATTTCATATTCGCTTTAGCGATGAATTAAACTGCGGCGAATGGGGCTTTGGATTTTTCTATCGTATGTGAAATATGAAAAATCTAAGGGAAAATATCAAGTTTCGCGAAAAAGATACATTATTTTTTTATTTTTATTACCAAACAAAATCTTTTAGTATTATATTGTGTACAGTGCATATGCTGTATAGTGATATACGATCAAGACGCTGTGGCTGCTGCGGCTGGTACAGACGTTAGATTCTCTAGGAGCACTTGCAACACTCGTTTCATCAATCATTAAGAACACCTTCCGGGCTATGGTTCTGTCTTGAAATTGCAAAGCTTTAATTATTCCCATCAAAGCCCAGCCGAGACGTCAGTTAAACGAAATAAGCCGCTCTTGGCAAATGGAATTCAGCAACGAGGCACATACGGACGTTCTTTAATATTCTGTAAGCTCTCGCGCAAATGCACTCGGGTAGAGCTTACTTTTCTATTTCACGATATTTCACGGATGGCCCCATACGATTTTTCAGAACAACCAAGAGCATTTGATAATAAGAATTGTTAAGCTGTCTGCTATAGAAAATTTGTGTACGTTAGACAATTTTGTACACTAGACTGCAAAAGTCAGATATAAAGTTAATTACTTAATTTAAGATGAATTACTTAACGGGTAATCCGGTCGAACGATGGGTATAAGAGATAAAAATAAAATCGCGACGACTCGACGTATCCTTAATGTTATTTGTAAAAGAAATAAAGGACCAAAGTAGAAGGAGAGAAAACGTTATTTTATAATTAACAAAAATTGTACAGTAGCTTTTAGCCGAGTGGCTTAAGACTGATTATCTTCCGACTGCTAATGGCAGCAACGATACTTTTCTAATAAAAGCGATAGCTCCCTGTAAACCTTAAAGTGAGGAAGCCAAGCTATTATTAAAATGACGAACCATCAATTGAATTGGCTCGGGATAATGGATCTGGGTATATCGATAAACTAGAACACTGTTATATCGACTGAAGTGAACTCTGAATAATTCGCAACGAGAACGGCGAGGAGTTGGAAAGTTTTAATTGGTAGACAACGCCTCTCCTCACTGCCATCACGATAATAATTATAATTGCTCTTTGTTTTATAAATTAACTCTGACATCCCCTATCGCGATCTTTCAATCCCTTTCTCCATCTTCCTCATTCAGCCTCTCTCTCACTCTCACAGCGTTCGCTAACCTGAATCTGCTTTAGCATTTACCCACTAAACTGTAGCAGACATAGGGGAGGTGAAACGTGGGTTCGGATCTGAACGGACGCGGTGGTTGCGCGGTGTATTGGGGAATTGCGAGGAACCGTCGCCATCCTCGCAGCATCCCTCGCAAAGGGGTTGGAAAAGGAGGATGCTACATTCACTTCAATTAACCGGTAATGGATTAACTGCTTATCTTCTCCAGTTTTCAGGTCTTCCCTAGCACCAGCATCGCCGGTAGGGTTGCACCCACCACGACGGGACACCATCTCAAAGCTCAGGTCTTTTGCTGATTTTACAATTACTTTCTGTTAACGTCCCATCTACAATGGAATTAAATTTTGCTCATTTAATCCTTCGATTGCCGGAAGTTCGTTTCCTTCTTCATACTGAGAACTCATTGATTCTTCGCGAACAAAGAGACGGACATAGTCGATTGGTCAAATTCAAACCAGCAGAAAATTTCTGATACATGGACGTATCATGGGTACCTTAAAGTACCTTTATTTGGGCATTCTCTAAAACGTTACCATTCAGATTCAAATATTTCATACGTGTATGTCACTTTTGCGAGTAGAGAAAAAATTTTTAATTGGACATTTTCATCTCTAAAAATGAATCCAATGTTTTTTTTTATAACAAACAATTTTCATTTTCTACACGAGACGTTTATTTTTCAAGAAAAATGGAACGTGCGGGACTTTACGTAGAGAGGTCAAAGGTCGAGCTTCTTGACAACAATGCGATAGAAGGTATCTGTCGCTTTGGTCATCCTGGCTAAATTTATATCCGTAAACGGAAGGATGACGATCTATCGCCGAGTTCGGGAAGACAGACTGTGAATCTTGACTCCGTAAGAGTTAACGCAACTTCCGGGATGATAATCGTTCCAGGAAGGAGCCGATTACGTCCGGGACGTCTAGACGATCTATAGCAGAGTCTAAACGAGTGCCAGAAAGAAAAAGAATGGTTTTCACATGAAGAACAAGCACGCCTCCTCTCTCTAGGATATTTGCCCAGAGGACGATTTACAGTATGCTTTATTTGACTCTAGTAAATTCTCACGGAGAGGGGAGTCCAAGTTATTCGCGAAAGTGCGACGAGGTTCGAAACGAGCACCAGGACTGGTTCCATTCCGTCGTTGCAGTTTATCGAGGAGCCATTGAACTGCTGCTGCTGCTGGCTCTGATGGCATCCAACTACCGGTAAAGAATAATAATGGAAACGAGGGAAAAATCAAAAGACAAAGATACCACGAGGAGAAGAGGGTGATTTAAGTTGTGTTCATAAACCGAAAAGTTAAACATTTTCGTAACCGTAAAGTATTATGTGGTTGAGGAATTTTCAAAAATTGATAACGAACCGACAACAAACTCTTGAGATGTACAAGGACATCTAGAGAATATGTTACGCGGATGCTGCATTCCTCTTTACAGTTATTTTAAATGTATCCAAAATACCCTTTTATATGGCAAACTTTCGTGCTATATATTTCCTATATATGTATTACAACCGCATTTTGCTCGAAAAACCCAATTGTTTTGGTTTTATTCGCGGACTCATCGCCTTTTATACTAAACTGTATAGGTATATATGTATAGGGATAAATTTAAACTTCGAACCGGATGTCACAAGATGCTACATATTGTATGATGAGACACGAACAGGACAGATATATATATATATCTTATTATTATTATTGAGTGAAATATCAGAAATCAAAAAAATAATAAATAATTGTGATATTTTTCTTCTTTGTTTTTACGTATATAGAGACGTATACGAAATCCGGTAAACTCTGGGAGATGGACCACGGTCAAGGAGCAGTAGAAACAAAAAACAGAGAACGATCGAAAGACGTCTCTGTGGTGGTTGGGTATCCGATGACGAGTGTAGACCAAATAATTGTATATGTGAGAGAAACCGAAGAAGGAACTGAATGAGAAAAGGGGATGATAAAAATAAGAGAGTTGGAGTATCTTCTCGACTCTGGATGCTGGGGGGAATGCGAAGCGAGAGAACATTGAGAAATTCAATCGCAGCAGGAGGAGGACGCGTGAGGAGGAATAGGAGACGCGCGGAGATCACGCGGAAGCAGGTGTAACGTTGTGTTGAGAGAAAGGAAAGATTTCCATCGTCCGACGCTTCCTTGACCCTTAATGCCTGACCCGAAGGGTTTGGAGATTTAATGCCGCGGAACTAATGTCCAACTCCCATGGACCTTCTTATAAAGTTCGTTTTCTCTTTACCAGTCTTATCTGCTTTCGCCTCTCAATATCCCGCAGTACAGCATCCTCACCAAACCTTCTCTCGGAGATCGATTTTACCGCGTACGAGTCTCTCGTCCCTTGAGATACAGTTTTAGCGTCCAGCAAGACCTTGGCAAGTATTTCGAAATCTACGAACCAGCACGTCGTATGTTTTCGCAAAAGTAGTCGGTTGCTAAAACTAAGATATCTGGAAACACACGAGAGTCCAGGATAAAACCCTTCGATAGGGGATGAACGACGAGGGTCAAGTTAGGGACGTCCTATCTCCGTCGAGGAAAAAGTGGGATTAAATAGCGGCTGCCATCCGAACGATTAGCCCCGGGTCACAAGGCGAGTTCGAAAGTGCTAAAGGTCAAAAGGATGTACAGAAAATGACGCGATGATTTCTTAGGAGCATCTCGAGGACCTGGTCCAGAGACACATGGACAGGAGGAGGTGAAGGGATATGAAAGGAAAGGGAAAGAGACTTCCGGTGATCGCGACGAGATTCAAATAAGGTTCGAGACAAACGTGAAGTCAGGTGGTTGATGTAAGATCTGCCACCCTGGTACATTTGCATTTAGATTCGCAATCGTGTCACCGGGCTGTCGAGTTGCCTCCCTGTCTTGAGGAAGCATCGAGTGAAGTTCTTCCGGTTAGAATGGAATAGACGAGACAGCGTTTCGGTACCGGGATGATCATAGTTTGCAGACAATATATTTATTTATTAGGGCTTGGTAGACCTGGAAGACTCTGGAAGTGGGGCCTGTTATATCGTCAAATGTCAATCCTGACCTTTGACTCATCCGGCAGATTAACTTGGCAAGCGAATGGGTCCATGATCGACTTTCGACCTGTTACACTTTTACTTGGGATGACTGGACCAAGGTCCAATGCTGACCTCTATCTTTTTAATAGAAAACAAAATTTTGCTAGGAAGCTGTGCCAACGAATCTGCTCCTTAATTTGCCAGGTGGTCGCAGGATTTAGCAAGATTGAAGACAACGCACGGGAAAGAGCATCGCCAGTGAGATATAGGAAACGAGTTATTCCTTGCTAAGATGGATAACGGGAGGGATTAGGAAGACTAGGTAAGAAAAATCCAAGTCTTGACCCCGTGGGAAAATCTTGTTGCAAACCATAGTCGTTCCTATTCCATATCTCTGGAGTTCCCTATGGGAGTAACCGGGAGTCTCTCAGTTCGCCATTCGAGATCCCTTGATCCCACCTCGATCCTTCCTTCAGATACACACCCTCGATACGAGCGATATCTCGATGCGTTATGGACACGCTGATCCTGACACACGGTCGTATTACAGCATCCATCCTCCCAGTCCCTCTGTCCCTGGTCCATGCGACCTAGACTGATCTCTCTCGATGATCCTACAAAGATACTTTATATTTCATCGATCTCTCGGATGATCTTGAGTGTTTTTAATATATTTCAGAAACCCGAAGTTTTTATGACAATCGAGTAAAACCTACGAAAAATTCTTATACAGGGTTATTCAGTAGAAACGTACCACGTGAAGTTAGCCCGCTTA
Organism: Trachelus stipa; assembly: GCA_036026315.1. Taxonomy (NCBI): domain Eukaryota; kingdom Metazoa; phylum Arthropoda; class Insecta; order Hymenoptera; family Cephidae; genus Trachelus; species Trachelus stipa. The sequence continues at coordinate 1,286,706 of JAYRCB010000652.1, read as the reverse complement.
TTTGAGTCTTATGGTAAAACCATGTTCAGGCGGTGCGCGTCTGGGCTGAATAACCTGGTCACCGTGATACGGTCGATTGTTTTTATTATTTTATTGATCCAATTTTTCGGCGAAGGTAGAAAAAGATGTCCAACTTTCGCGTATAGCAAACACGCGGAAAAAGGGCCGAAAGTCAAAGAGAAAAATGTTCGACCCAGAGCAGTTTACCGGGCCAACCAAACAATAAACTAGAAATGTTTCAAGAAGTTTCTGAATGCGAGACATCGCTTTCCGGTTATGGACGTCCTTAGCTCTCAGATGTGGAGGACCGTTTCGGATGTCTTATCCTTATCGATCGACGCGACTTCCTGTCCCGTCAGGATCCCGCGTAAATAATATTTTAAGCTACCCTTGGCAAGTTTCCGGACTATTACCCTTGTCGCCGCGACTTACCAGGTCCCCGCGAAATTACGCCAAGGGTCCCAAGGATGCTCTTCTGTCGTCATCGAACACACTGGCGTCCTCGACCTTTAAGTATGAGAAGTGCCACCGGGCAAAAAAAGGGGGCCAAACTTTAGAAATATACCAGACCACCCTAAAGTGTCTTGTGAATCTTCTGTACCTTCGGATCCGATCGCAAGGACTATCAGACGCGTGTACCCCCTCTCGCCCCTCGTTTGTAGTTTTTTTTTTTTTTGATCCCTTTTTCCTATATCTTGGAATTAAGAGACCTCGAAAAGACGAGCTTCTGAACAAATACGTAGAAACAGCTTTGAGAAAAGTCCTATGATTTTCTTGGCATCTAATGTGTCGACGACTCCGTGACGTCGGAGTCTAAAGACGTTTGTGTCTACTTCACTACTACGTGCAATGGACCAAAAAGAAAAAAAGATCAAGATCGACGGGGAAAAAAGAGCATGGAACGATGTATCTTCGCCACGCCTGTTCCGTCTGGCTGACTTGGATTATTATTTTCGAAATACTCGATTATCGCATGGGAAAAAAATGAATGACACATAGCTTACATAATTTACGATTGATACTGGATTTACACGTGGTACGAAAATCCATGGGAGGCTGGAAAGGCTCGAGATAAATATCGACGCGAGGAATAAATTCGTAGGCATTGTTATTTCAAGCAACGTACACGAATTCGATCGAATGCGAATCGAGTAAACAGTAAATTCAAGAATGCCGAAAGGGAAAACTCTACCAACGCTCATAAATACACACCTTATTGCTAACTTATTGCTGTTTGTTGTGAAATAGCCCAAAACCAGCCCAAAACCGTAAGGTCCGTCCATCGTGTTATAGGAAAAGCAAAAGTATACCCCGAAAGAATCGAACATTCGATACCCTTTGCGCAACCGAAAGCTCGGAAAAAAAAGCTTTGGCTTTTCTTATTTACGACGCACAAATTTATTGCAGGCAGCTATTGAAATTGAAAAGACGCTCCGAAAATTCATTTCGATTGGTATAACGAAAATTGATGGTAAAAAAAAAAAGGAATCGAAGCCCCATGCACCTGCCCACCCACTTTCGTTCTTAGATTCCTATATTGCTGGGACTACAGAAAAATAACAAACACGATTTTTTCGTTCCTTCTATTATTCCTAAAAGTTTAAGTTCAATTTGCGTAATAGGGGAGGGAATAGGGTGTAGCTTCTGGGAGAGGCTGATTCGTAGTCATTAGTGATGGTCCGAGGAAGATCCTGAGGAGAAATAGGGTGGGCGGGGTGAAGGGGGGTATCCTATAAGAAGCATCACCGTAGGGAATGGCGGAACGGAACGCGACCAACCCCTATTAATTCAAACACCCCCGAGACAAAGGATCGCAGTAACCACCCGCGTACGAATAATTGTTAGTAGTAGCGATATATATCGGGCCGTCTAGGTATGTGAGAATAGGGGCGTCTTCGGCAACCTAAGGGGATGCTTAATTAAACATTCGTGTTAATTGCAACGACTTCGCTTAAGATCCACCGAGTGTTTCGTATACCGAGATTCCCGTGAGTTTCGCGAAACACCGATATACAGATGTAACGCGAAAACGATGGATTCTTATACTTGTCGTTCGTTCAATTAATCACCCGTGCGATCTTACGTTATACTTATAACGGTCGGTAAGGTAGATCACCGCGGTATCGACGGAGTATCGAAGAGAAAATAATTGCCCTTAAAAGAAAAAAAATGTCAAAGTAAATGTTTAGTCGATACTGCGGCAAAGTTCCACATTCAAATATTGCCTATAGCTGCATAATAAATTAAGCTCAGCAGGGGGGACTACGAAATTGAATCAAATGCACGAGAGCGTGCTGGATTCTCTCTTTCTCTCCGCTATCCGATAATCTCTAACCCAATTGATTCGAACTGGGTGGGACAACACAACACACCAGGCCTGCAGCGTGGGTTATGAATATGCACACTCGGATCGACAGCCATGATTATTGTTAGTAGAAATGGTAACGTGCCAACGTCGTTACTGTACACCGGTAATGTAAAGGGATTTGGCTTTGGCTATTTTACGAATCGAGGAAAAGCACCGCTAAAATCATCGAGAGCATTAGGCGGGGATAACGGGGAAAGGGTTGCGCGAGGGTTCGATTGGGAAACGGCCGGATAATTGGCTGGAGATAATAATCTAATCGACACGACGCTTTAACGCTTCCGGACAGTGAGCGCAGTTCACTGATTAATTCATGGGCTATTCGAGGATTCCCAGTTTGTACCGAGCAGCCATTTTATTTTTATTCTCCCCATTCTGGCTCTCATATCGCGGATCAAGTCGACTGTAAAGAAGAAAAATAAAAACCGTCTGGGGTAGGATAAAAACGGTAATGGAGGTCAGATATACCGCGTAGAGACTATATTGTCTCGGACGTCTATCCCCCGTACCATTCGCACACCTGACGCGTCGCTCCTGTTGGCATGCAAGGATTACAATAATTAATTAACAGAACGAGGGTGCCTTGTTGTACGGCTCATTATTTTTGGGAATCTGTTGCAATCGAGATCCAACCCCTTTTAAGCGTGGACCCGGGTGATCCCATTACCGGACGCGAATGACGGCGTTAAATATTACCGACCGGAAATTCTGGAAATGGGCACAATTTGCTAGGCTCTGCTAGATTTACTAAGCAATGGCCTGTATAATCCTGGCGCGCACAAAATATACAGACTAACAACTAGCGAGTTTACGCGCGATAATACACACGGAGAGCCTTGCAGTTCTACAGCCAGTCCTGCCAATAGTGTCGCAGTGTACATCGGCTCTCTGTACACTCCTATAGTCATTCCGTGTTAACTGTCCCTATTTAAATTCTCGTCGCTAAACCAATTCGAAAAGGTAGAAGTTCTTCGTAGTGGAGCATTGAATATTTATTTTCTCAAAAATATACCATAAACCGGATGTTAAGAGCAGGATGAAAGAGACTCAGGGTATAAATAAAATTTTGCCAAGACGGGAAAACCGTTCGGGGATCGGACGTTGCCTCTAAAGAGCCTATCGGACATGTCAGTCTGCGAGCGACACGAGAACGTTGGGATATTTCACTTTTCAGTTTCTTCGCTACGAGGGATCGTGACTGAGATTGGATACGAAATAGGAGAAAAAGGAAAAAGATGGCTGAAGATCAAAAAGAAAAGTGAGCTAAAATAACGATGGAGTATCCGAACGATATCGGATACGTGAAAAGCACGAGAACTGCTGGGTCAATCAGCAAGTTGTGTAAGAATAAAAGAAATTAACAAAAAAAGTACCTAGATAATCCAGTAGAAACAATATCCTGTTTGCTCGAGAAAAATCTTTTACTCTGGCATGTGAGAGATATCGCCCTTGGTAAAATTCTCTTTTTTTTTCGTCCCTTATTTTTTCTCCTTCAATCTCCCAAGCTCCTAATCTTCTTACATGCTGAAAGAAAAACCAAACGATCTTACCCAGCTTTCTTTTACGTCCTGTCTGTCTTGTGACTTATATTTCTTTTCCATCCCTTAAAGCATCCCTATACAATACTTATCCCGTTTACACTTACTCTTTATAACATCTTCCCATTGAATTTGATATGCGTTTTTTCGAAATTTCTCAAATTCCACATATACACAGAGGAGGTAATGGTAAAGAGAAGAAACCCCTGTCTACTCTTTATCTTAAAGAAATTGTATGACCCTTCAACCCCTGTCAAAAATTTTATGTAAAATATAAAATTTTTCCAGCCTATCTCCCATATTCACTACTCCCACTAGCCGTCAGACACAACATCCCATAAGACTGTGTTCCTCTTTACCAATATCTCCTGAATAACGTACATATCACTCATACTTATCGGCCAATCTGTAAACCGAATTTTCGAATCTCCCGCCAAAGTAAATATAGACTCTTCCACGTTATGAACTGAAGCTACCGCGTATTCCTTTAATTACAAGTATAATTATGTATGCAGTGATGCAAGAAAATGCCAGTGAAGATCCGAAAGCTGTGGAAAGATGGATAAGGAATACTTAGCGTAGGAAGTCGAAAGAGAATGAGAAGGATGAGAATCGTGTTAAAGGTGTTGCGATGGAAACTAGACGTTCAACATGACGTAGGTGCTCGAGTTGAGCAATGTGGAGTTAGATATACGTCGGATGCTGTGTACTCTCAAGAGATGGTTCCATGGTAGGTATAGGAATACTAGAGAGATTCAACGGGTCGCAGGGGTGGGTTCTGGGGGGGTTGTAGAGGTTGTAGGGGTTGTAGGGAATTGCAGTGGGTTGCATCCCAGGTAGGGTTTGAGGTTATAAATGCATTCGGTTTTAATACCGACAGCCGGGGATTACTCTAGGCTTTGCTCTCCACGCTTGCATATCTGTTCCACCCTACTAAACCGTATTCAGAACGTGCTGGCAGCCAAGACTCCCGAAACTGCCCCCGTTGCTCGCATCCCAACGGAGTGTAACCCCAACCCCTCTTGTGGTCGAAAAGTGCATTCCAATCGTTTTGGAAATGCTCGATTCGTTCCCCCCGTTAAACTGTACATAACCAAAAATAAATGCACTCGTTAGTCCATAGCTGATATAGATCGAGTGATAAGTAAATTTATTGTGCGCCGGACAAATTTCATTATAAAAAAAAACACTGATTTTTAAAATAAAAATAATCTACACACATTGTCGTATAAGTAAAATGCTAGAGAATCGCTTGGTCTAGATTACTCTCTCACACACACTCTTATAAATTTATACAGTACTTGTCGTTGATCCACATACAACGGTGGGTCTATTCTTTCCCTATACCAGTTTCTAAGAGAGAAAAAGAAATAGCTGCAATAACGATACAGCGAATACGATGCGTCCAGTGATTGTAAACCAGCTCAGAATAAGGATGACGATGATCCAGAACCACAATCACGATGATCTCCGCTCACCGAATGTATTATCTTTGGGAAAAATTTTTACTCAGCTGTTACTGATCGCAATGACGTTGGGAGCTGAGCTGGCAAGGTGTGTGATTTGGTACTTGGGTCGATTTCTGACAGCTTCGGCACAATGATTCTACCGCGGAGAGTCTAGAATGGATAGCAGAGTTTCTGATACTTGGATGAGACACGACGCTCCCTGAGAGCAGGGATTGATAAGGAAAAGCTCTCATAGTTTGCAGTACAAGACTGTTTACTGATTTGCTTTGGAAAGCCGGATCAGTCTTCTAATTGATTTTGAGCAGTTATTGTTTTCCAAGATTTTACTGATCCTTGTCGCCTTGAGGTTTTCATCGATCGGACTTGAAACGAATGACACGAATGAATTCCCGTCGAGGAAGCCGCTGCTTCTATCTTCGTGACGAATACGTTACTTCTTATGAGGCTAACTATTTTCGTGATCCCGATTTTTTAACGTTTGGTTTTATTTTATATTTAATTTAATATTTTAATTTGACTAATTGAATTAGCGGGTAATTCAAATACCAGCTTGCTGGCGGTTGATAACGCTTTGGAACTTGTTTGTTTCGATTCCAGTAGCCCTGACTGCTTTTTATTTTTTATAATGCTAAAATATTAATGATCTTTAATATTTTATCAGCATGATTTTCGCTGAGACTAATTTCAGGGGAATTATACGATATTAGGGATTTAATGATCCTATTTCCCCTTCCCTTATCGGCGTCGCTGAAAGGTCGATAAGAGTCGAAAGGAATTTTAAGATATGGGGGGTTCACTCGGATACAATTACGCACATCCACGGTGCGCTATGAACTTTTATCTGAGACTCGTATCCATCATAGATAAGGATGATGGTAAGAAAAAAATGACATAAGATGGAAGGTGTATAAGGGTGGAACGTTACAATATATATATATTTTTTACAGGCGGGAAAGTTTTTTTTTCATATTTTCTTACGTATTCATTTTACTTGTTCTGCTACATGATACAGAAGTTTCGCACAATGGTGGCCAAACCGCAAACCGTTCACGTGCAGCCAATAGATTCTCTCTACTCGACTACAGGAGGATTTCTCAAGTGTTGCCCTAAGCAGAGCCGCGTGTTTTGTTACTTCCTGAAGATTAGCGGCTTACAAGAAAACCTCTTAGAGATCCCCACGGTATTCGCGAATATCGTCGAGCATCCCCCATACCGACTGAGTCAGATCGAGAGAATACCAAGGCAAATGCAACCCTCCGAGAATATCGCAGCATGGTGTATTTGCGAAATGGCGAAATTGGGCCGAGAACAATGTAAATCACTCTCTTGCTTTCTCTCTCGCACTTTGTAACGGGTGGATACGTCGCTAGGCAGGGCCTGGGATTTATCGTTCGCCATGAATTTGTTGGTCAGAAATTTTGAATAAACTTTCGCCGCGCAGCGTTTCTGTGACTCGACGAAGAAATTCCGGCGGTAGGCCTAAATTAAATTTTTTTTTCTTCTTCCTATATATAGGCCTTAAGAATAAACGAGGTGGGAGGGGGAGAGGAACAATCATTTCTCTGAATTCACTAGTGCTGGATTCGCTTTTCAGTATAGGAGCTAAGAACGGGATAGGGGAGAATTCGCTGTTCATTCGGTGCGATCGTTCGTTATTAAAAACCTTACAGAAGCATGAGGACAGAGGAAGAGAGGGATAGAGGGGAGAAAAAAAAAGGGTTGTAAAAGGATCATAAAAGAGAATCGGCGATGAATAAATACGAGTAGAGAAGTCGAGTGTAAATATAGAGATCCGGACAGTATTAACTTTAAAAAAAGAAAGCTCAAAATTTTTTCAACTTTCCCGAATAATAATGGCGCATTCGGGTAATAAATTTCCTAATTAATTTATCGGTGAGCTTGTCTAAATTTTAATACAGTCGTTTCTCATGTATTTAACGAGCGATATTAATATCGTAGCACGGCAAAACCCTGTTACGTCTTATACGACAAAGTTGAGAGTGGAACACTAAAAAAAAATTTAAATTTTCTCACTTACTTCAATGTCACATAATCATGGGAGTTAGTCTAGGGTGATTTAGGCAACGAGTTAACACAGTCTTTTACCCACGAAATCTCATAGGGACCCCTAAGGAGAAAGTCTAACGGAAAGTGACATTACGTCACACAGAGTATACAAAGCTCGTTAACTCAAAGTACGAAAATATATTAAACACACTAAAGTCACGTCCGTGTGACATACCATGTACGATATACATATTTGGATTATTAGCGACGTACGAAGATGCAAAAAAAAAGAATAAATAAAAAGCGAGTCAAGAAAAATAAATTTGAATATAGTACAGAAATTAAGTATAGTATAGTGAAGTATAGTGAGTTGAGATATTATGGGTTGAATACCTCATCCCTTGAAGATCCTACGGTCTTACTACCCTTCCTGCTTGTCTTACGGCGAGAAGGGCTTAAGCTGACATTACTGCCTTTATTACAGGCAACCCTAAACAGTAGCTACGAAGAAATACGCCGTGACACATTAAACCGCAACAAGAAAAATGGCCCCTGCTACCCTTGAAAAAGAAAGCCGGTCGTCTCGCTACCCCATTATATCCGGCAAATTATACTTATTTACTTTTCTTTTGCGAATATCCGTAAGCCGCTCGTCTTGACTCGAAACTCATGACTGGTGATTAGGAATTGACGACTCGAGACTCATTAAATACCACGACCTCATCTCTACCTAGTTACAACGTGGGTCAGACAGATGCCAGCATCCCATAGAAATCCCTATTGAATTTACGCGTTGCATAGGATTTACCGTCGTGAAATTTTTTTTTCAAAATAATTTTTAAAAAATACAAATAATTTTTTGACAGTACGAGGAGCGTCGGGAGGATCGTTGCTAGACGCGGCTCCGTTAGTAAATAAATTAGTAAGTCGCTTGAGGCAACCGGAAGCTCCAAACTGTGCCTCTAACTTGTATCTCCGCTCCTAGCTCGATCTCTCTCATTTCATTACTTCCCCTCTCCCGCGAAATCCCCTGCCCGCCGGTGTCGCCTATCTCGCCGAAACCTACTTCTAGGTATAAACAGGCCCGGTGCTTTAATAATGACGGGACTATAACTGTATTGCACGGTGTGTAACTAAGCCCGCCTAACCAGGACAGAGGACTAAAGTTCAACTCCTGCCCGTTGCCAGAGCTGCCAGCCACACCAGCCTGGCACGGGTTGTGTGTCCTTTCTCCGAGAAATGGTGAAATCGATGAGGAAACGATGCCTTGAGCCCCGAGGGTTTAACTTCAAAAAAATATTTAAATCCAAGAGAAAAAAAGGAGAGCCGTCTTGAAACGAGCTCATTTTTTTTGCTAGAGTCCTTTTCGCACTCACGAAATTCTTAGCCACCTCCGATAGGCCGTATTATTTTCTCGAAATTATTTTGTCGGCTAAAATTATACGGGACTCGGAGAACGAAATGAAGATTGTATAAATTAATTATTTCAGGGAAAATCCAAAGTCCCACGTAACTTCGAGATCCACTGGCTCGATCAATGATTCGATCGGGTGATCGAATATCGAGATGGTCCAGTGAGCGAATTTTACTAAGTCCTTTATATCTCGCTTTCCTTTTACGAAATGGTTTGCTGGTCAAAATGAAATCCGACAGCGGATGCTGATAAGCAAACCGAATGACGAACGGATTGGAAAAATGAACCACGTATAGATCTTCAGGGACTGAATGGCTTTGTCTAAAGGATATCAATCGGATGGACCTAGAACAATAGGGATAATGAAGAAGTGGAGGAAGAACAAGATTCGAGATTTAGAGTCGAGGATTGGGGGGGATTTTGGGTCCAGGGTCGGGAGGGGGGGGTGGCTTTCAATTTAATTTCACTGTAAAAATACGCCTCCAACAGGCGCACATTTTAATCTTGCTCGAACCTGGGTCTCCCATAGGTGGATGAATTTTCATGGTCCATCGCGTCCTCATGATTTATGACGTTGAGGGCTCCGGGTGTACGGACGACCCTTACTTCTTAATATTCAATCCCTAATCCATTTCCTTATTTTACAGCCTGTCGAAAATATTTACGGATCACGTTAAAACAAATCTGGAGACTTAATCTTCTTGCTCGCGGTTATCAGCTTATCATACGGACCATTGCTTTTCGTTGTTTCACCTGGCGTTTCTGTCTCGACGCTTAAAATCAACATATATGATATTTGACCTGGAGGAATTCCAAAAAAAAAAAACGAAAGAAAGCCAAGATTACCCAGAAAGAAGCCATCGGAACCGGAAAGTCTAGAAATGACGTAGGCCAACAGGATATATACCTATTAGACGGGGTAGGCGGTAGAGGGGAGGGCAAAGTCTCCAAGTATGTTAATTACAAAAGTAAGCCCAGACAGATAAGGTTATTTAAATCAGAATTAATGAAACTCCACCACGTAAGAGAGCAACGGGGATCGAGGCGTTATATAAAAAGGGTGCCCCTTATCACTATTCTCGAGAACCCCCCCCCCAGCCCCGACGCCATTTCGAATATTTAAATTCTAACCCCACTCTTTGACGCTCTTAACAGCCACAGAAAGACCCCTCACGATTTTCAAAAGAGGATTATACTCACGATATTATTCTTCAATTTGGATTAAACTTTTATGAATATTGTACCGGGGCACCGGCGACTTCGACGTCTGCCGACGTCGACGTCTCGTGATTTTTACCCCGGTACGTAAATCGTAAGTCATTGGGTTTTAATCCGATCCCCTACAGAGGATCGAATCGCGAATCAGATGGATCTTCCAGCAACTAATCCGAATGGTATAGCCACGTGGTTACGCTCAAGTATTTCATTCCTGTCGTAAAGTGGCGGAAAGGTTCGCGCGCGATCCGAAAAATACGAAAGCTCGGAGAGGAGGAATGGAGGCTGGATAAAATAACAGAGATACAGGGGATGAGGGTGGCTGTTGAGAAATCTCGGGGAAAAAAAGTGGAGAGTAATAAGAAAGAATAGGCGTCGATCGACGTCCCTCTAAATCTGTCCAATTATTTAAATACCTCCATTAAAGGGTAGGGCTCGCTGAGGGTTGCGGTTTTATCATGGCCTCCCGTAACTTCTCCCTAGGGGATGCACCCCGTGTTAAATCAGCTGGCCGATTGGGATCGGGCCTGTCCGCACTCGGCAATCCTCTGACACTCAGGCTCGATCCGCACAGAATCTCCAACCCTCCATTTCTTTTACCCTCGTGTACTATCACTCTCTCCTTACCCTTTCTCCCTTCAATTACCGACCGAGCGTTAATGAAAACTTATAGAAAAGTGAACGTCATACGTCGCTTTCAAGATACGTCAAAACGAAAAAGTATAAGGGTCGAAGATCGTAATTGAAAATGTGTCGCTCCAAAAATGTAATCAATTACACAATTAATGAAATATCGAAAAATTCCCGAAATTTTTTTTTTCAAAATTATTATCGCTACACAGAATTGCCGTAGAGTCGCATACAGCATCCCTACCCTGCAGACGCCCGACGTCCCTTCCCACCGTACTGACGATCAAACCACCTCCGTGAATATCAACCCCGCGAGTCAGAGCTAGCCGGGAATCTTAATCAAATTAGCCGCTCGCCAGGATTATTCCGGGTTGGAGTTTTTGCCACGTCCGGAAACCCATTTTCATCCGACACCCTTGGCGGGCGCGCTATATCCTCGTAGATGGGGCCAGGGATAACTGTGAAACTGCGGCTAACGGTGCTAGAGAATCGGCCCTGCTCTCTCGCATATTGAGTTCTGTTTTGCGACCAGAGAATTCTCATTTACCCGATTGCCATTACGAGTACCCGTTTCCAAGCGTCCCGACGCTGCGACGCCCGGACTCGCGTTGACCTGGCCCTGCGAATTGTTATCGTTTCGAAAATTCACCCCCACGCCGTACCGTCCCCATCTTTTCAGGGGGGTGGGTCTTACCGGAAGTACTCAACAGCAGCGAATCAACGTAGAATAGAACAACAACGTGAACAGTACGACCATGGTAATAATAAGAAAGAAAAAGATTGTAACACAAAAATATATACACCATGTATCATAACTAATCGAGAGAGAAGAGCGAACTCTCTTGAAAGAGAACTTTCTCCCAGAATGCACGAGTTGGTGAATCCACGAGGAGTCGCAGCAGGGTCAGGCATTAAACAGCGGCGGATAATGTCGTCGCGTGAAATTCGTTCAAGAGTACGTCGAGATTTTGAGAACTCCGAGAGATAAGTGCGCCTAGTTCAACCTTCGTTAAAGGCTTTGGTAATTGCGCGTTAAGCAAACCTTAATGGCCGGAGCAAGAAGAGAAGCATTACTTGTCATTATACCAAGAAAGACAGAGATACACGGAGCAGGAGTAAGTGAAATAGAGAGAGAGAGAGAGAGAGAATACGAATATCTCGAGAACAGATATAGCCATCTCACCAGACAAAGATTTTACACTCTAAATGATACTCTGTATCCGGTATTCTTCTAGCTTGAGATAAAAATAAAATGGCGAGAATGAGAGTGCCTATTAAGTTGAAATAGGGATACAAGTATATAACGACATACTGGTATACTTCTCCGAGTATAGTTCGGCTAATAGGAAATAGCCGCGTGATTTGGCGAAATTTAATTGAAAGTCCGTATTTCCGATCGGCATTCGAAGTTAGCTAGGGTGATATATGGGTGGTAACGTGATGCAATGAAAATTTGGTATATTAGGTAAAATTGTAACGGGGCATATATGCTACTGAAAATTCAGATGATCCAGAACGTAAGTTCGATCGGCTTTTTCTATTTTCAATTAACTGGACGTGAGGATAATGGTATTGTTATATGAGATTCGAAGCTGCGCGAAAACAAGGTAACACCGAATGGAGGACGAATGTAAAGTGATAAGCCGTGAGGAAAATTCGCCTAGGTAAACCTCCGAATTTCATTGAAATAAGTTGAATCGCCAGGGCCCTGGGAACCGAGCATACCCGTCAGAGCGTATTCCCGTTGGATAGAAACTATGCTGAAAGTATTCGCGGGTGAAACTGCCGGGAACTATTCTCACTTAATGTAACGAGAGCGTCGGGAAGCGCTGGAAACCGACAGCCACGTCTCTCGGCGCTTTCGGTAGCTTTCTCGATTTTCAAAACTGAACTAGACGAGTGTTTAAGGGAATATTACAGGAGAATACAGATTTCTATTTTACCTTATCCATTTGATACGAGAACGATGGATGGGAAGTACGAAGAAGAATTTCGACTGAAGGTAAAATTAAAAAAAAAAAATAAAAAACATAAATAATATCGAGAGCATAAAGTAATGTGGAAGATCAGTGAATTTAAGGCAAGAAACACAATAAGAGCACCAGAAGATCGGATTGAATCTGGTAGAAAAAAAACTTCACCTGAACGGTACCGTCAAACCCGTCAGTAAAACTCAGTCATCCCCGGTAACCCCATAAAAGCAGATTGTAGCATGTTAAAAAAAAATTTCAAAAATGTCCTAAGCTTAAATGTGCAAAGACCCCTAAAATATCTTCCTTGAACCACTTAAATCCTGACATAAAAAAAACCAGACAGCTAATTACTATAGCTCCAGGTCCAAAGAAAAAGCGTAAGGAACCGGAAGCCTGGAGGACACGTTAAATATTTAGTAACTTTGAAATTGAACTGCTTAAAAATAAAATCATCGGTAAATATGTATGTATATAATATATACGTATACATAAATTATTTACTACGCAAACCCTTCTATATACAGGCAACTTGTTAAGGAACCGCATGCCCTACGAAGGGACCCTTTACAGAAATTCTAATGTTAGCCCTTACCCTAACGATACCACGAGCCGTAACGACACGAGCAACGCTAAGGGATAACAGCAGCGTCTTAACTAATCGCAAGCGGATTCCTGTGAGCTCTGGATTCAGCGGCAGCACTGACTCACGCAACACTCCGGTGAATTAGCTCGATACGTAACGGTGTCGTAATTAATGTTTATCCAATAACACCAAGAAACTTCACCCTTCCGGTTGCAGGATAGAGGGGTAAGACATTGGTGGGAAGTACGGAAAGGGACGTTACTGGAAAGGGATACCTAAAACGTACCGTAACGTCTGAGCCCAGCCAACGTAATCCGTCTTACGCGTAATTCTCTGTAAACAGTGTTTAGTTCCCCGGTATACCGATACTCGGTAATATTTGCAGCATAATATAGGAGAAATACAGAGCGACAGCCAATTACGTAGACTTTGCGTAATTAGCTGGTATATTTATTTGAAAAGAGGTTTTTCCCATTGTCTAACAAAATTCGAAGATCTTTGAGTCTTGCGTCATCCATATCTCGTACGTCAGTTCGAAATCCCGAATTTGCTTGTATGTACTATGAGGATGCATAACGCGTGTACCGAAATGAGGGTATCAAAGGTGATTGGTTGTGTTTAAGCCTGCTGTGATAACAGTGCGAATGATAATAAGCTTTGAGGTTACATAAATCACAAGATCTTCATGACCGCTTTTGGAGTTTGAGTCTGACAGATTTAGGTCTGACATGGCATCATTTGCTTTTCTGGTAGGCTCGATAAATAAGTCGACAAACGAGCAGACAGAATGATCGCGACGATCTCGGAGATACGTCGGATGCTGCAGGGTCCTTGGCTGACGTAGGGAACACTGCGTGGGGCACACTGTTGTTCTAGGGCCGTATTACGGGGGATGGTGGAAAAGCTAATTGGATACTCGATGTAGTGCGGTAGAGCGAAGGGTGTGTAACCCTGGCCAAGGGTTGAGGAATACACGTAGCGAACTGGAGTGCCCGGAACAGGCTTACATTGATTCAAGGAAGGCTGTTTGGCCGACATACTAGGAATGACACCAAAGCCCAAACTGTTGGAATCCATGCAAGCTCAGTGATTCTCAAAAAAATTGTTCAACGTTTACGTACGTTAAAGCAGGCAGCGAATGGAGAACGCGTGTTGGGAACAGGTAAGGGACGTTACTCGATGAACGGCTGTAAAGTGAAAGAAAGGGGAAGAAAATGTTTTTAAAATTCGTTCAAAATAATTCCAGGTATGAAACGCGATGAACGAAGGTGTGTGGGTTACGAGATTCCATTATTCGAATGTAGATGAAGTTGCGAAGAAAATAGGGGAAAACGAATTTTCGTTCGCCGCGGAGGGTGTTAAAGTGGAGAAAAAGGGGTGAAAAGGGGGAAGAAATAGAAGGCTTTGAAAATGGAGAGACACTGAGTCGAATTTATCCCTCGCGAGGCACAGCTGTATCGGGCCAGCTCGCAGTCTGGTTTTCATCCATTTACGTTGGAAAAGGGATATAGGGTGAGAGAGCGAGAGCGATAAAGAGAAAGAGGAAGGACCGACTGGCGTAATACAATATGCGAGAACTGCCGTGTTAAGTTAGGAAGGTCCAAGAATAAACAGTCTGTAAACGTGTTGTTTGCCCTACTAATAGGGCCTTCATAGTCTATCCGAGTTTCGGCCTAGTCGACTGTCGCAGAGGCCGCTGTGGCGTCTCGGCGGATAGAGCGACGTGAGGCGTCCCTTTCATTCCCGGATTATCAAACTGATATTAGCACGACTAAAAAGATCCTACTAACTATAATTATAATAAACAGCCCAATCCGCCCTCTGGAGCTTATCAAGTAATTTTACAAACTTTCGCACCCCGTCAACCCTTAAACCACCCTAGGCCACGCTCGTGTGAGGCAAAAAATTCAAAATAGAACCGTTAATTTAGCGAATGGGACTGTTGCTTGAAAAAAAACTCTACATTTGAGATTAAGGCCGCTTGGGACTTTCCCGTCCCTCCAAGGAGAAGGATCCGGAAGATCCTTGGGGATGCTGGAAGCGGGAGTGTCAAAGTAGCCTTGAAAAATGAAGAGACACTCAGGCGAAGAGCAGAAAGACGAGAGAGGTGGGGACACAGAGTGGAGGAGGAAGCCCTTCGAGTTACAAGGCTGTCTGACATAACCGCAGATACTTGGCAGATACGACACCCGCGGGTTTTTCCAAATAAATTATCATCAGAGCTCCTTGGAAAAGTTTTCACGAAAATTTCCTACCGCGGCTATACGTATAGCTTGATAAGTTTCCCAAGAACATGGACGAATGATGGATGACCGCATTCAGTCTGAATTCCCGAGTGGACAGTGATATGTGTGTCTTAAAAATCCCAACGAGGTTAGAGACGAGCTTTTGCGTCGTTAGAAAAAAAAAGGAAGGTTGCTAGAAAAAAATGGATAAAACGTCAAAAAAAAAAGGTAGACGCGAAGCTACATTATGCATGGAGACGGTGAGCAGGTGCGTCTGAACATGCGTCAAGAACAGAATTCGTAAAGGAGCTTCCGTTAAAGGATTCGGGAATAGCGAATAAGATCCTTCAGGGTGTAACGCGTAAGTAGGGCTTCTGAGAAGTTGACGGTCATGTGTATATATATATATATATATATATATATTATATATAGTACATTGCGCATCCCTCAGCAAAGGATGTTGGATGCGTCTTTAATAGTTTGCCGCAAAGAGATTCAAGTTTTCGTTTGGCAGATAAGCGGATGACACGAGAATCCTGTTAGGGGATGGTACGTTCATGGGGGGTGCCACGCTTAGAAACTCGTTAATCAAGCCAACTAATTTTCATTCCGTCAAAGACAGTCTTGCTGCGTAGTGAACCCAAAAGACGAAGTCAGTCGGTATACCTAGAGCGAAACCGTCTATCCGCCCCAAGCTTATCAATATCCTTTTTTTCCGGCTTTTCTTTTCAAAATAAAACATCCCAGAGACGCTCCCGAGTCAGAGAAGAAACGATCACGCCTCGGAGAAACTCTGAACGTAATCAGAAACCACACCCATTCCCTGTTTGCTTGAGAGAAATTCTCAAAGGACAATAGATCCCCTTCGCAACCCCCCCTCCCCACCCTCAGCCACCTCCTCCTCTATAGCCGCCAAGATTACGATGCGCAATTACCTTTAATTTTGTTTATTCGACCTTTCCGCCTCTCCCCAATCTTTTACCCTCTATCAGCTTTTCCTACCCCAAACGAAAGAGGAGCCACCCCTATCGAAATTTCGACAAGTTATCAAGAGAGTAGAGGTTTCCTCCAGACCCTTTCACCTTTACCTTTAACACCAAGAATGGACCATACTCCTCGTAAAGGATCAAGACTTTACGACTCGTTGATAATGCGAAATTGCGTAATATTAACGAGAATGCCGTTATCATCACCTGCAAGCAATCAACGAGAATCTGTTATCGAGAATGCACCTACGGTCTGTATTAATTGGGTCATGAGAATTTATAACGTGATACAAGCTCACACGATCTCGTTGCGTGCATTGGGTACTACATCCTGGCTAAAAGACCCCATTGTCCTATCTCCGATAACACGACCACGTTTTCTTATAAAAACGTAAAGGACCCCTTCTATCTACTCTAACGCTAATCGCTCCAGTCTCACTGCCCTCCACGACCCATTCTCTCCGACTAATATCCTTTCGCTTTATTCTCCACTGAAATTATCCTTCCGTGGTACTAATCTAAGGTATTATCACCCTCCGGCACGAACATCTCGTCAGACGGTGTCTTCGCGACGCTTAACGACTGGCAAAGTAACTAACAATCTTTTAAAAGACATTTAAATCGATGTTAACGATCGCAATTAATTCATTGCCGAGAATGCATTTTTATGCAACGTCCATACGAAGAGAATTCACGATAAATTTTTCATTCAAGAGATTCACGATAAAATTTACCGTAGAAGGCAGTAATCGTGGGACATCGTTATCATTTCATTACTCATTGTTTACAACGCAAGATATTTTGAGTACAGGGTACAAATTTTTAAGTGCGCACAATTTAACTGATTCAATGTACATTTTTCTGTTTTACAAAAAATATTTGATATAACCAAAAACTGATTAATATTTTTACACCATTGCAAAAAATTGTAACGTATTTTTTAGTCAACACTGATAATGAAAATCTGGGGACTAGCCTGCGTCATCTTCGGCCTTGCATCCACGTGACGGATGGGCGCGAGCCAATTTTTTTTTACTGGATACTGACAAGCCGGTATGACCTGGGTGGAAGTAGAACAGTATCAACTCTGCCAAAACGAGAGTTCTGACGGAACCTATCAGAAGAGACGATAGCTTAAAGGATCCTGTCAATTTTTGAGGATGCGTAAAATCAAGACACGAAACTGGTACTGATCTTTAGGGTTGCGTGAAATCAGCGAACGCAACTGGATGCACGAACGGGAACGGTTACGGAAATTCAAAGTCGCTCAGGCTGTTGGATCCAGGTGGAGAGGGTCGAAGTAAGCGTCAGGCAAATAGGGCCGAAAACAGAAAGCAATTGATCGAGAACGTAGCAGCACGAATCAAAGGTATAAATCGAAATCCCTCCACCAATTAATTAATTGCGAACTCACCGCAGCTGGTTCAGCTGATCCGCGAAGGCCGAGCACTGCATCCAGAGGAGATTTAGGCGGGCACTGCACTATAGCATAACACTGCACCTCCGAAACACAAACGGAAAATCTATAGGCTTTTCTGGATATTGCGAGAGCAACACGAGCGAGAACTTTCTATGTCGTATAGGAAACACAGCTAGAAAAACTATCAGCAGATAGTCCCGAGACAGACTGATTTAAAGCAGTCAATTGACAATAGTCAAATTCGAGAACTAATCATTCTGGTTGGTCCAGATCTTTATAGCCGATAACTCTTATCTTTTCCCTCGAGTCCTTAAAACTAAATCGAGAGCGTTCCTTAGCGAATCGGCAAAAATCTTACAATTAGAAATCTTTAAAAAAGACGTTTCGAAGACAACAATGTTTTACATGGTTTAAGTACTACAAAGGTATGAAAAGAAATGCACTCCGCGGTACAATTGAACGTAGCGCACGAGATAATTCGGCTGTTTTATACATATGACTTTTTAAATTCAACAAGTTTTATACTACATAATTACAGTTTTCACCATTTTTACCGTACGCTTCATGTAAAAG
This sequence comes from Trachelus stipa, assembly GCA_036026315.1. Classification (NCBI taxonomy): domain Eukaryota; kingdom Metazoa; phylum Arthropoda; class Insecta; order Hymenoptera; family Cephidae; genus Trachelus; species Trachelus stipa. Next base: position 1,268,308 of record JAYRCB010000652.1, on the reverse strand, counting down.
CTGACGTGTAAAGCTTATTTTTTTGTATACTTTCGTGAGTTGCTCTTGAATATACATGTATAGGTAATACGTTATGAAATATCATGATGTCCCGTAATTACGAGTTTCACGATAATTTTTAATAAAAAATTCTCTCCGTGCATATTTCGGACTCGAATTCTTTCATATTGTCGGTAATAAAAAACTGTCAAAAACTGTATTCAAAAATATTTCTTTAAATCAATATAGTCGTCACTCCGGAGCCGTTGAGTTGGTTTCTCGCGACTCTACAGAGAGTACTCAAAGCTGGTTTGAAGCGAGGGTCTGAAACCTCTAACGCACTTGCTGTGTGTTCTTAAGCTGGATAAAGATTGTCAAGGTACGATTTAAGATAATACGTTATCAACCCTTTTGACGTTCCTTAAGAATGTCTCAGATGCAACAATATAACAGCCGACGATAAATCGCCCTCGCAAAGCAATTCCTGTGTATGGAGCATGTGATCTCGAAATTCCCTCAAGCAGAAATAGGTCGGCATTCGGCATATGTGGATCGCAATGGTATACCGCAAATACCAATATAATGCAAGTATCAAGAGGAGGAGGTGGATAACGGGTAGCATAAAATAGAGATGTCTGGGTTAGATAAGATTTTGGGTGAAATCGACGAGAAGAATAAAGAAAAATCATTTCCGCGATTTATCCCATACGAAGCAAACGTATATATGTACGTGATAATATTCTTTTTTTTTTCCTTACTAAGCTTTTAATAATTGGCCAAGATCCTGGAAGGTACTGGGCACCGTGGACCACGAGTATGGCGAGCTCAAGGAAAAAAGGTGAATTAGTAGCGACCCGAGCGTTGATACAAAATTCTTGCGTCCCCCCATATAGATTCAATTTCAACCCAGTCGTAAAGTGAACTTAGTGAATCCATATATACATGTATATATGGTTTCAATTCAACCCCGAAAACTTCGTGTTCTTCGTTCCTGAGATCATCCCTCTAGAATCTCACCCCAATAAACCACTGAGCTTCCCGACTATCCCAGAACCGTGGGATCTGTACAAAGCTGCGACTACCCCTATAAAAACACGTTCTATATATATTTATACAAGAACGATAAAATTCGTGTGTATGTCACATACCAAACAGCTCAAAGATAAAGCTGTGCAGTATATTTCAATTGAAAAATTAAGTAAACGTTTCCCTAATTCCAGAAAATGCAAAATAATTAAATTACACCCTAACTACCAATGTTACGTCACTCGTAAAAAATTAAAGGATACAGTAATCGATAATCCAAAATTAAAATCGATAAATAAGAAATCAAAAAAAAAACAAAAAAATACATTATATACCGTTACCGTTATCATTATCACCTCCAATATCTCCTACAGATGTATCCAGTTACCCTCGACCTGTCCATTAATTCGTAAAGTCTATCTTGACCTCGAAAACAGCATTCGCCAATTGCGAATCTTCGATTAAGTATGGCGCCGTTGCTCGAAGGAAATTGGACTGCATTTTTCACGATCCAAGCATGAATATCTCAGACCCCCCGTCGTAAATGTCTGGAGTTATATCAGGGATACGAAAATATTTAGTTTAAGTAAAAAAGAACTCAATTGCGAAATCAAGAGCGTTCGTGAAACATCCAAACGAAGCCGAAAAAACAACCAGTGATTTTGAATGAAAGGAGTCGGCCATGTTTGATGACTTACGTAATCGCAGCAACAGTAATTTGTATATACATATATACATACACGATAAACTCGCCACAAGCTATTTCGGCCAATCCGCAATGTTCCATTTGCTTCCACTATTAAGTTTCGCAGAGCACACGTATCGGAATGATAAAACAATGCCCGCTTCGCGAAACGTTAACGAATTTCATATCTATAAATTCGGCATAGGTGTACGAAGTGGTGACGTAAAGTCGCAACCATTAAACGCAAGTTTATGTTCGGAGATAACCGGACGAGCCCGCCACGTTTAAATCCAACCACGTATCCCGGAGACATTAGATATCTATACGCATCCCCAATTCTGGTTGACTGAACTTTTTACGTTATATCGATCACCGGGTATAATGTGACTTATCATCGTAAACCTATGTCGTTCGGGGTACATGGAAACTCGTTAAACTTCCGATTTAGGAAAGAATCAAAGTTCGGAAAAATTTTTTTAATAATTATTTTCAACCGTGAAACATCGACAAGTCTGATTTTGTAGATTTGAAATCGCATGACTCTTGTGGTACCGAGTCGATACGGTCCAATAATATAGATTAGAATAATTAGATTAGCATGATTGCATTTTAGGAAAGAGTGAAAATTCGGAAATTTTTTCCTAATTATTGCCAACTGTGAAGCACCGACGAATCTGCTCTTGAAAAGTTTATATCCCACGATTCCTGTGGTACCGAGTTGGTACCGTATAGTAGTACCAATGGAAATTCCCATATAATTATATCACTGTATGGATTTTAGATAGTCAAACCATATAAACAGTATATATCTATGTATATAAAGTTTACGGTATAGAAAAAGCGTAGATGATACGATAGATGAATTATTACTGTATAAAAGGAGATGAGTCAATCATGAACAATTAAAATTTTTCTATAGGGTAATAAACGTCAGAGATAAGCATGAACGATGTTACGATTTAATCGTGATAACGTGGTGCTATGCGTCCTTTTTTTTGTTTAATGACATTTTTTAATGCTTTTCCTACGACACGCAATTTCGTTGCTGTGTATTCGAGAAAATTTCACGAGAACGGAAAATTGAGATGAAGAGAAAAATGATCTACAGGGAAATGTGCATTAGTGAAGTAATAAAAACAGAAAGGTTAGGTTTGGATATCGACACTCGTGATGTTAAAACCAATAAAAATAGCTACAGGGAGAAAATTTTAGAAGCAAAATTGACGGTATAAAAATTACCATGGAAAATAGGAATCGTGAGGCATCTTGTCATTCTTTACCGATAATACAGGACATTTTTAATGGTAACAGATGTAAACTTTACGGTTGTACAGAGTAAATCTTACGACTGAAAAATACCGATGATAACAGTAGAGAAATGAATTGTCATATGACTCCACGTTAAAATTTGTATGATTCCGCAGCAAGATCCGTAGAAAGTTACTTTCTCTTGTTTTGCTGCAATAAGCGAGAAGAATAATGTACTACGCGGTAAAGTTTAATGCAGTGGTTGTGATAGTTTGGATTTTTCATACGAGTTAATACACTAAACAATGTACAATATTACGTTTTACTCGTTACGTTTTGAAGTAACGAAATTTTTATCATCGCACTTCGGTAAAAAAAAATGTGCCCTAAAATTTACTCTCTTACCGAATTACTCTGAAGCAAACAGATACTACGTTTGGAAATGTTACGATGTCCTATAATTACTTTGATTTTCATGGTAATTTTTAATGAAAAATTCTCTCCTCATAGAAATCAGCTTGCGGCCAGTGAATCATCCAACGAACCAGGATGATCCAACCAGAAAACGTGATTCGAACGGAACTCCACGGATTGGATTCGACGTGCCTGGCGTCATAGTGCGATCGACTTTTTTAATACACTTTTCTTTCTTTTTTTTTTAATCTCGAGCTTCACGTTCCGCAGCATTACCCCATCTGGGTTAGAGACTCCTAGAGCAAGTGTGAAAAAGGAAGCGAAAGAAATATTACAAATATTTCTATATATAGACTATTTGGAAATTTCACAGAGATCTAAAATTGTTCGCTAAAACGATCAGCTTCTTTGAATTTTCATCGTGCACATATTTCATCCACGAGATTCGGATACATGTATACTCAGATTCGTTATCTCTCTCTCTCCCTCTCTCTCTCTCTCTCTCTCTCTCTCTCTCTCTCTCTTTCTTTTAGAAATTTCAATTTCTATAGACATCAAAATAATTTACAAGTCCGCATACTCGAAGCACGCCGGCTAAAGTTTCCCAACTTTAATACATACTGGAACACGAGCGTCGCGACGCCCGAGACTTCTCCCACTAGCGTATAACCATCCCCTCAAGATTTCCTATACTAGAGAAACGAAGCTTTTCGCGAATTGATTTAATTACCGTGAGAAAGTTTCAAGCGCGCCCCTATGCCACCATCATAAGCGGCACGCAATTGCACGCTTCGCCGCCAACTGTTTTCGTAATTAGAACACATGCTTCGTTCCTGTTTAGACGCAAGAAAAACGAAAAGGCGTACAAGGGAAAAAGAATTGGAACAAAAAACGGCAACAAAAACCGTGCAGTTCGTGCTTGAAATAAATATGGGAAGGACTCGATTGATAATAAGAGATACGAGGAAGGAAAGAAACCGAATGCGAGGAGCCGGGTAACCAACCAGCCGTATAAGAGTCCCAGGGGTTGTTACCCCTTTACCAATATCACTTCGTCGCTTCACCTTCCTTTTACCTTGCATTTCTACCCTGGGAAAGTATTGCGATACTGCTCGACGTCAGGTACCTAACTTCAAACGTTCCCAATGCACCTCTGTGAGACCCCAACCGTGTCTAGCCCCGTCTCGGTACCGATGCAGCCACCATCTTAGCCGTATCGAGCCATCATAGTAGATATGAAGATGCGTCTTGAGACTGAAGTCTCGCGAAATCGTCTAGTGCTACTTAAGTTTCTTTCTGACAGCCTTTAATGGGATTTAGTCGAGACCAGAAATGACGAGAATAAGCCAGAAGTTGAAAATCGTATTTGGCCAAGAGGTCAAGAGAAGCTTAAAGAGGGAGAAAAAGCTAATATTTAATATTCGTAAGTGGAAAAGGGTAACTGCATAGTTCTCGAAGAATAATAAAATAACATGTAATATAGGAGAAATAAGGTATATAGAAGAATTAAGGTACGAGGGAGATCAGTATGATAATCGCAAGAACGAAATGAAGGGTGAAAACGTTACTCGAAATTACTTGGAATCTTCTAAAATATTTCATTTTCATTGATGATCAAAGATCATTTAAGCAAAGGAGGTAAAGACTCTTTCTGTCTCTCTCTCTCTTTTCATATGAGCCTTTATGTCGTTATGATGGAAACGCGGGTAAAGTGTGCTCTCGGGAAGTCGCAGAGAACTTCTCGATAATCTTAGCTCTAATTGAATGCTCAGGAGAAACAATGACTCGTCCCTCCGAGAACTATTCCGAGCCTCGGCAAAGATCGGCAGAGTTCGGCGCAACTCGTGTAAATTCGCAAGAGTTCTCGAAGACGCCAGGGCCAGCGTGTTGCCGCGGATGGCAAAGTTGCGTCATTAGTAGAAATCGATTGTCGCCGGTGAAACAGGCTTTCGAGGGTAAGAGGATAGCGAGATGAAGGGTTGAATAAGACAAGGGTGGGATCGTGTAAGGGTGGTTGAGGATCCAGGGAATTTGACAAGAATAGCTGCTTACACTAACGGGAGAAAGTTATTGGGAATCAGTAGGATGAACGGGAGAGCATTTTTAATTTACGTTAATCGACGATATAAATTTTTTCAAAATTTCAGATATTTTCAATTTTCTTCATTTTTTTTCAATCCCATCGTAAATACGCATAATGCGCTAATAATATAGACAGAATTTATTCCGCATTATTTCGCCGCCCGGTATACGCGTTCTTGATTTTTCGCGAGTCTCGACGTACCCGAAAAAGAGCTCACACGTGCGGAATGGTAGTTAAAGGGTAACGTAGAAATTGGCGTAAAAAAGGAAAAAATAAATAAAAGCAACCTGGCGACTAGTAAATCCGAACTGACCAGAGTTAAAGGGAGAAAATGAGGAAACGAGAGAACGAGTTGATGGGTTAGAGGGTATAGAGCGTAGACTGTGAGTCCTGCGCGACCCCCTGTCGGAGTTCAGCCGAACGACGGTCCGGGACGATTTGCAGTCGCAGCCGCTAATTGCGTGTCAGCCCGACGTTTCGCGCTTTATCTGCAGTCGCCGGTTATCGCGTGGTGAACCGCGTGAAATTCCGAGAGTCGTGTTTTATCAAAGCCAGCATCCACGACCAACAAGCAACGGCATCCGTTCAGCCCTAGAGATCTAGAGGGTAGTTCTGGTTATCTTCCTATTTCTTCGTGTACGTGGTCAGCCGACAGAGAGGGACGTCGGAAAAGCAAAGAGTCACAAGTGACAAAAGGGGTAGTGAATGCACGTGTAAAAGGGTTTGACTAAGGGAGCACTGAAAAAAAAATAAAGGACGCGACGTAAAAATTGCTACCCCAGGTGGAACTTCGAGTCATGGACCGAGGACAGTTAACCAAAAATTTGCCAAAGAAACATAATAAATAATTCCCGCAGCAGGAAATTTTTTGAAAGAGGCCCAACCTACCCCTGATACACGTTTTTCCATTGCTTCTGAAATCCACCCTCCTCTTGTCTAACCGGTAAGAGCTACTCTTCATTCTTAAGGAGTCCTACCGAAAAACCACCCTTCGCGAAGATCTACCACCTCCACCCGTCACCACCACCCTCTGCATAGGCTTCCCTTATCTCGCATTGATTTACATCTCGAGTCGTTTTTACAGAAGCTCAACCCCACCGTCTGCATCGTCAGGACTCCCTTCACCACCCCTCTCCTCCCTCGACACACAACGACCCGACTTCATTTCTTGCTTTATACTCCCGTCGCTCCCGGAGGGAGTTTACCAACCCCCGTAGTCCCTTTACGAAGCACGGCCAGTCAATTATTACGTTATGCTCCTACAATGAGAGTGAAACGCCCAGATGGCCTCCTAAAGGGAAATCTTTATTTTATTTCCTCATATCTTTGCTCTTCGTCCTCATTTATTTTTCCCTTTTATGCTACCCTCTCTATGCTTGACTCGGCCTGACTCGAGAAATCGACCTCCCCGTTTCGTTCGACTCACTATTTTCATTCGAGGATACCATGACTCTCCGATACTTACAGGTAGTTCCAGTCGACATGCTTCTTTCTATTGAAAACCTATTCCTCCCTCTTTAAGACCCTCTGCAATTCCGCCCCTGAGAAATATCTCTGGGCAAGGTGAATCGAACCTTGATTGTTTCTCTCTGTCGCTTCTAAGTGCCTGGAAATAATCCCCAGATAAAACAGATACGTATATGTTCTCTAGAACAGCATCCTGAGCTCCATATGTAAAAAGATTAGCCATTCTTTGCCAAGATTTTTCCAAGTTTTTCTCTTCTGGACACTGGGACTCGTAGGGTTGAAAAGAAAAAAAAAATTATTTTAGAAGAATGCCAAAATGACAGAATAAAATAAGATAAAAGGAATTAAAAGTAATAAAAAAAGTAGACAGCTCGATGAACCTGTCTGCTTCCTGGGTGACTGCTAACCCTGGATCGTGATTAAGTGACCGGGCTGACCTTTTGCCGATAATTCTTCCTTCCTAGGGATGATTCGACTGCCCAGTCAGGAATTAAGGGAAATGAGAGGATTAGAGGAAGGAAGAATGGTAAGGAAGAAAGGAAATAATAAAAAGAAGAGCCGAGAACCTTCTGGAACTCGTGACTTTCATTAAGAGAATGCTACATTAAGAAATTGCTGTCATGGCGAAATTCCAAGCGTCGCGACGCGCCACGGCGTTGCCTCGTTGCACGAGCCGCTCGACCGATTCTCGTTAAAATAATTAATGTCCTTTATACGTCCCAAACCCACCCTCGTTACTAGCTATCCTGACAAATAATAATAATGAGGGAAATCCATAACAAAAAGTAACATTCTACTGGGACCCAATGAATACTCATTTACTTATGTCATATATAATCACAATGAGGGTACAGTCAAAACGAGAGTAAAATTATATTAGAAAAAACTTTAAACAAAAATTAAAATTTGTATTCCCTATACAAAAAGTGTCTTTTGTCATGCGTCTAATTTTCATTGATAATAAGAAAGCGTTGAAATAATTCCACGGAATATTTCTGCCAATAAAAAAGCCAAAGATACGTTCAATGGACCAGGAGGCTGGATCTTTTTTTTCACGAGAGACCCCCTGCGAGGCGTTCTGATCGTATTCATGCGTGACGTTTGTAAATACGTAAGCGTTATTTCCAGGTAGTCTGAATAAATTTCAGTACGTCGAAAAGATAAGGATAAAAATGAGAGAGAAAACTGAAAGAAACGTCGAAAAAAAGGAGGAGGATCGAGAGTTGACAAATCGAAGGTAACTGGGTCAAAACGTAGTAGTATAACGGTAGAAACGGAGAGTCGGAGTAACCCCTGGTTATTTCGCTAATAGATTTTTCAACGAAATGAAAAGATCGCGCCTCGATACGATGCTTAATGGACCGAAAAGACGAGAAAGAGAAAAAACGGGCCAAGTCACCCGGGATGGACCTCCAACGAATTTCACTGGGTTTATCAAGGCTGATCGTAATCGGACGAGTTCTCCCAATTCTCCGAAATGTCCAGTCAGTATTATCTTGCAGTGCAAGAAAAATCGCGAGACGTTAAAGCAAACTCAAGCCGCCATCTTGATGCCAAATACCTATTATAACACCTAAAGATTAATGGCGAACGAAAACTACGTTCTCCCAATTGTTTACTGGAAACAAATAAAGGGTACACTGTGCAGATAGCAGCACGTTATAAGGACGTTATAACTAAATGAAACAGATTAAAAATTTTTTTAAATCTCATACTTTTCATTGTTAAATCAATCGCAACGACTCTGAATTCTCAAGGCAAACTGCCAGATTTCTTTTTTTCTTCTCAGCAGCAAATAAACCTCCTTTCGCGGCCCTTTTCCTTTTACCCGCAGAGTCCGACGATTTGTCGTTGTTCCCAGTAGCTAATATGTAAATGTGCTGGAAAGCGATCTGCCTGCCTCCAGGAAGAAACGTTTTCGTTTGACAGACGCTCGCGTCGACGCTTAAGGGGACGATATGCGTCGCGACGGCAGAGACTAGAGAGATTATATTTCGAGTGGATGAAACAGACAAGACAATATAGATATAATAATAGGTCATAAGTAAAGGTCATATAAATTTTTTATTAAAATTCCCGCATACCTCAGCGTGGCAAGTTGGCATCTGAAATCAGAAAGAAAAAAGTGTCGTCCGTTGCCAATACCGTCCATATCCGCAATAGCAGCTTTACATGTAAAACCGGGTGCAGTCTCGCCACCTGAAAGACGAAGGCTTGAAAAGAGATCGGAAGCAACAACAAACTTTTAAAAGGAGTTCAGCCTTGTTATGAAAAATGTACAGAGACTTGTTTCCAGTGCGCTCGCACGCGAACGCGACGCTTGATTGAATATGTAAATCCGTTACGACTAACGTGGCGTTGTAAAATATTTATTACTTCAGGCTAGTCCGCAATGCCGGGTGCGAGACTTTAACAAAACGGCTACGGAGAAGGAAGGGTGAAACACTCAAAGTTCTTTCCATCTTCCGGTATAGCATCTTCTAACATTTTTATTTCATTCTTTTTTAACTTCTTATTCTTCTTCACCCTCGTGCCTCTAATACTTCGCCTCCCACGTCCCTTTCCAGTAGCATAAAACCCCTGAGCTCCCAAGATGAGCCACGTGTGCATCAGTTCTTTGTACACTCCGTGCATTCTCTTTGTTTCGAACCAACTTTCGAATTATTTATACCAAACAGGGATAATCCGAGCAAGTTTTATTCCACGTATCTCATAACTTCATAATCCCAAGAGTACCCTTTGCGACTGCCGTCTCTCCCTTTCGACTTTTTTTTTTTTCAAAATCGCAAATTTGACGCGACGTGTCGTTGACAATATCTTTGGGTTCCACTAAGCCTCGTTTACATCCCCCGTCAACGGTTTAAATGTCGCACTGCCAATGCCAGCGAATACGACGGAAATGGGGAAGACGGTGTGGAAGAGTATATCCAGAAATAAGTTCAGTAAGATCAATCCCTCGGATGCAGTAGAGCGAAATTTATTTGTTACCGGTGAATTTTATTTTTATCAAATATGGCAAATTTTACCCGAAAAAAGCCGCGTCCTTATCTCAAATCCATGGCGCAAGTCCATTCGACTACGTCACATGTAAGTCACATAAATAATGTCTGATTTAACAAATAAAATTTATACTGTGGTCCTTAAAAATAAAATTCGTTTGGAACGACTGTACACAAACAGAAAATACATATATTCTAGATGACCCCAGAATAGTTGAAAAAATTTTGACTTGGCTATACAGACGATTACTGAACGAACCAAGTGCTGTTCGCAAACGTAAGATTGATTAGAGCCGATAAATTAAAAAAAATTAATTTATCCAAAATTTTTCCCAAAGTCCAAAACCCGCCTATAAACACGTCACAGTACGAAAATATACTTGGTCGATGCGCCGAACAAAATTATTCACAAAGTACGGTCGTCCGAAGCGACACTTGTGAAATTTTTAGCCGCGCCAAAGTTGCGCAAAAGTCGTTACCCGAGCGCGACAGCCGATTACTACGTCACCGAGTTAGTTTTGCAGTTCTAACACAGTTACCTAGTTGAAAACGTTAAGCGTTAAACTGCGCCGAGCGGAGCGTGAGTTAATATTGCAAATTTTAACTTGTCCTCGACGTCGCCAAGGGACGTCCTCTTTCCTAGACGCTGTCTCACTCTTGTCGACCAGGTCGACCCCTGAATTTATCTGGCAAGTAGAATAAACGTCTTGCGTACAGGACGCCGACCTGGGTAATAGTGGTTGCCGCTCGATCCATGTGCACATGAAAAGGGACGTGATCGAAGCCGAGTAACGTTTGGCCATTAGACGGCCATTAGATGTCCAATTTGCATATTCCATCCAGCCACCTGCCGACGCCCATATACCCCTATGGCGTCGCCTGCTATTCTCCCGCGAGCGTTGTGTTATGTGTTATTGGTGTAATTTCATCCCTTATCAAAATGGCTCGTTTAAACTAGCTAGGCTGACCGACTGTGTCACGTTTACGCAACGACAACCCACCGTTGACTGCTCGTGAGACGGAACCCTGTTAAGGGTGAATTTTATGCGATCTTATTAGCTTGCCCGTCTACGCGCCATAGACTACTTACCACCCTTAACTATTTAACTCCATTGGCGCCTCCCAGCTATTTTCCAGCTAACAAACTTGCCCATAGCCTTTCTACAGTTGCTATCGGAGGGTTGAAAGTTCATCGGAAATGAAGGCTAAGCAAGGAACTGAAACTTCAAGCAAAGTGGATCTTCACACTCAGAATCCTTTGCTCGTATACCTCCCTTGTAAGGATATTGGCAGTTGGAGTGTCAAAATCTCCTATGACGTCATTGGTCCAATTTCAATGTAAGGTTAAATATTGTAAGCGCTGCTATAACTAATAACTTTTTTAATCAATTTTTAATAACATTTATGGTACACCTAATGCTATCTCTGAACTCATCTTAAATTATCTTATAAGAATACAGCATGGACTAGGGGTTGGTACCACAGCGTTCCCTATTTACGAATCAGTCCAATAGCTACGTCATCGCTCATCGGTCAAACGAGCCTATCTCTCGCTCAGCATCCCTTGTCTAATTAAGAGCTATCCATCATGAAACTTTTATCCCCCTGGTGTCCAACTCAAATAATAGCGATGCCTGAAAAAGCGCGGATAATGTCAGGCATCTACATTGGATACATGTAACCATATAGGGCAAACTGACGGTGATACTACCAAGGGGATGGTCAATAAGTAGGCACAATGCAAAGTACAAATCATTTTTTTTTACAATTTTTCGAAAGCGTATCAATGATAAGCGGAAGTGAGATCCATTGATAAGCACCGACCCGCCTGCACCCCCTTTCCAAAATATCGTCAACGTTCACTGTACACCTCAGTAAAAATTATTTGACGGGGTAATATATATATATATATTACCCCGTCAACCGTCGATCAGAGTAAAAAGCGTTCCCAACAGAGGGTAATTAGAAGTTACCAGGTGATTTTAAGTGAACCCGTGTACCAAGTGGAGTAGCACAAACGAACGCAGATTGACGTGACCGCTCCCCTAGAGAGGACTGTTCAAACCGTCTTGGGGTATTTACTACAGGGTTGACTCTGATAACAAAGTGATATCACGAAGAAGGTACAGTCCAGCAGAAGAAATTGAGACAATAGGTAACACAAAAAGAGAGAGAGAAAGAAATCAATTTATTCGATCAGGGACCAGGTGGCTCCGTAAACGGTAACGATAATGGTAAAAACAGAGAGAGAAGAAGTCGAAAAACAAGTGAGTAGAAGAGAAACGAAAAGAACGAGGAATGAATCACAAGCAGAGACTTAGAGAGGAAAAAGAGGAAGGAAGAACAAAACGACGCGACATCCAAGAGCTCGATGTAGAAGATCGGCTCTCGGAAGACTAAAGTACACACCGATAGATTCTGTCACATACAAGTCAGTAGCACCTTCCACTTTAGTACTGATCAGCAAGTGCTGCCATCCTGCGACGAATTTTTCAATTACAACCTGTGCAGTGTGCGTCAATGATTCTCTGAAGTGGGAAGCAAGCCGATCGGTGTTTACCAATGGTTCTTACATCAGGGTATCGTTGACGCTCCCTGTGCTATAGGTATGTATGTTCTCCTTGGTTTTCTTGTGTGCTGTATCTGTGATTTGTCTGTCAGTACAAATAAGGCATTAGGGGATGCGTTTACGTCATTTTTACACCATCCGATCGTTGGACGACTTGAACAATTTTAACCCTAGCAACTCTGGAATGTTTGTGCATATTTAAGGAGTGATGAATTTTGTCGTTTGTCAGCTGATTCGGATATGAAATTATTTTTGTTAGGTTTATGATGATTGTAATTTAATTAAATATATGATAAAATTTACCTAAAACCATATTGACCCGCATATACCACAAATATTATTATTGAATTACTTGCTGTATGTTGTACCAAACGATACTTGTCCATTTATAATGGTGGCAGGAACTAAATAATTAGTCCTGTACTATGTGTCAATGCATGACTTTCAAAGAGAGTACTAGATTAAACTCCAATGTTTGTGGTTTTCACTAATTCACTTGACCAAGAGTCCCGATAACAAGCGTCCATTACCGTTACACCTATCTAGGTATCGAATAGGTGACACTTGAGCATACCACATTAACAAGAGCCATTTTTGGTATTAAAGTGCACCCCATGGGATGGCGCTTGTTCATAGCCATAATACGTGCTGCCACCAGGAAAAGAAAACCGAAATTATATTTACACCAGTACAACCGTTACATCTACCATATTCCCATAAACCCAATTCTACAATCAAAAGAATAGATTATTGCACTGTCAACTGTGGATATAATACCTACTGTGTACCGGATACCGACCGGCATCTGCAATACCGACAGTAGATTTATCCGTCTATTCGTGAATGATCATTCAGACTTATCATAGTACACGAGATGATAATAGATCAATATACTGTAAATACCCAATAGAGATATTTACAGTAGCCATCAGAGTTCAACAAGCATTTGCTCCAAGATCAGTACTATTTGCATATCCACGGATGCTGTAATGGATTCGCAACAGAGCACTCACGACAAATAAACAGAATTCCCAGGAGATACAGATCCTTCCACTTTGAGTAGATAGGTCAAATGTGTCCAATCAGACGATCCTACGTCACGTAGCAGCATGTTGCTAAGTAAATTTACACTGACGATTCCTCTCGAGAAAATTGGTCCACATGATAAACTTCCAAATATAATAAGACGAACATCATAAAGTTTATTCAAGTAGAAATTGGGGAAATGCGTAAGGACCAGACTGCTTAGTTAAAAGGAACAGCATGAAATTTGACCTTTGATTCAGCCACCACGTCTGGTTAGTAACCTGCCGTCTTCACTACTCCCTTTGCTCCGTCCATGTTTCCTCCTCACAGTGAATAGCGCGTGGTCCGTGCCTGCTGATGGCAATTTCAGTCCTGTTTTGAATTTAGATGGAATTTAGGCAAGCTGTTACGGCTCCAGAGCGTGGTCTCCTTATGCACCAGCATCCGCATCCTCTCGGCATACATATGTTTCCACGTAAAACGTGAACACTAAAAGCCATTTTCTTTCTTTTGCTCTTGTACCTGAACTAGGGTAATACTCGTGCAAGAATTCGTACGGATCTAAGATTTTTTTTGAGAGAATAAAAAAAATTGCCAATCGCCATTGCGATACCACGGAATCTCAAGAATGAAGGAATCGTAGGAATTGATTCCATACGATTATCCGAAAGCGTTCCAGAGCCGCGGAACGTCTGATTTAATGGAAGCCTGAGTAATGGAAGGCTAATACTTGTTTCTCGCGGAACAAACGACGTCGTTTCAGGTAAGACTCGAGGGAGAACGATTGAAGGTGGAACCAGTGGTGGTTCTGTATATCATAGGGGTTGGTATAAGGTCGAGGGGTAAGGAATAGGTCACGTGTGTATCGTACAGGCCTCCGCTTCGAAAGCAGCTGCCGTGGGCTCTTCTGGCGCTTCATTCACCCTGATTCAACCCCACTCGATATGTGAACTGAAGAGTGTGGGGTTTCCGCCTACCCTGGGAACCGAATAAATTGCTCCCACCGACTCATATATAAAGCTTACCCCCTTGAATGGTTATTACTCGTGATTTAGTTCGCTCTCGTGACGCAATACGCGAAATAAAAAATATCTAGTTTCTCGGTACAGCGGAAACTCGCCCTCACCCACCCCCCCCCCCCCCGACACCACCCTCAAACTAAGTAGGAAAAACTTTGCCAACTAAGATAATTTTCTTTGGATGCTTTTGCGTGTTAAAAAAAAATATAAGAACGAAAAAAGATAGCGAAGAACGTCTGCTCCGTATTAACAAGTCACCAGGTATATTCTGAACTGAACGTATATTCGTATATTTTTTCAATAACTGGTAGTAAAGGATCTGAACAATGTGCGTGGCTCTTCTTTGGAGCATAAAGACCGAAGGATGACTCCAATCACTGATGCCACTCACTGTGTTCCAGGTAGGTACCAAAGGTAACCTCTACCTCCACCTCATCCTTATAACAGCACGACAATTTTCCTGTCCGTCGAGACGAACATAATCGCGAATTTTACAGTTGAAAGTTGGGTAGACGAACGAGAAGAACGACGGTGTTGGCAGAGACGACGGTCATGACGGCTCCCTTTAATGAGTCATTTATTTAAAACGTCGTGCTAACTTTGACCCGACTGTTTGATCTTCCGTAGTCGTTAGGCGTGACCCCATCTCGCTTGTGGCTGAATAATTGCTCACTGCGCTATGTGTATATTATCGCTACCGTAGTTTGACTCGTTCTCTTGAAGCTACCTATAATAGGGAACTGTCGAAAAAAGTATAGCTAGCAGGTGTAAGGATGATGAAAAAATAAAAAAAAATAAAAGAATAATAGGAACGAGGCTTTTCCGTCATTTTGACGTAAATGGAAATACATACTTCCACTAAAAGGATACCGATTTGCGCATTGCACCAGTTTTGACTCTGTTAGGCAATATTGTATTATTATCGTGGGCTTTGAAAATTCACGAATAAATCTGACAAAGGGTGAGAGGATTACCGCAACACTTTATCCATTAATGAAATGCCTCATCCATCTACGCTATCTCTCCGCAGGCTGCTGGCTGGCTGCATGCTGCCCCCCGTACAGTGCGTTACGACCAAGCCGAAGCTCTGACTGTTCGCGCGATAGAAACTAGCCGAACGTTATTATTCATTTTAATTTGCCTCTCTCTCTCTCTCTCGTACGTTCCAGTAAATTCAGATATGCAGAAAATATATTCGAAAATTCTCAAACGTATACTGCTTTAAATCATTGTCAAAAATTACAAAGCGTGACGATTTTCAATGCGGTAGAACACCTCAGTGTAATTGACATACTTCCTGACACCCTATAGAAGGGGTAAATGGCTATATTCATTCCACGATTGTATCGGCCGTTCTAAGTCAATCACGTTGCATAGAATCCGATCTCGTCCAAGTACGAGGGAAAAAAATTACCCTCCCGCCTGCTGATATAAAATTTTCATAGTTTGGAGAAAAAAATCGGCTTTGAATTTTAGTTGTTTCTCGAGGGGTCAGCAACGCGTAATTGAAAGCGTATCTTTTACGAAAGGGAAATTTGATAGGGAAATATAAAACCACTCATCGTGCTACACGTGGCCCTTCTCATTTCTAGAATTTCATCTTATTCTTCACACAAGAGAAATACACGGTACATTTATGCGATTACGTCAGTTCTATACAGTGATATGTACAGCTAGTTTGTTCACTGGTTCATTGTAGGTCCGTTCTGGCGGAAAATCGAGGGTTTTCTAGTTTTAGTAAACGCGATATGTGATCGGGGACACACGAGGAAATTACGTGTCAACCAGCCGTCAAACCTTCTCAACACCCGAAATGGTCCTTTCCAGATATTTCCTATAGAAAGACATGTCCGAGGGTAACGTTTCTAAACGAAGGTACTTTCAAATTATATAAAGAGAAAGTAATACTTGTTATAAAACTATTATATCAATGGGCATTATACTGGACCTTTAAAAGTAAATAGCTCGAGGACAGAACAATTTTAAAAAATTGTATTACTAAGATAAATCTATATCCTCAGTGGTACTAGAAAAATTGATAAATAGAGAAAATGATTTTTTTCTATTTAATAATGAAATATTGTCCATATGAGTAAAGGAAATCATCGATTATTCATTGAGAAAATAAATAGTAACCACTTACAGTGAAAGACCCTCCAAACCGAAGGATCCCTGTCAAATATTTATACGTTACTTCATATATGTCGGATTCCCTACAGATGTTCTTTACATCTATTGTCAGTGTATCAGACGACTATTTATTTAACCTTATACTTTATACGTGATATAAAGGGGAGGTAAAAAAAGAAATTAAATTTACAGATGTAGAATGACATATAGATATAAGGTAATATGGGAAGGAGATAAATCTTGAGGGAGTCTGTCACGAAAAATTGTTTCTGCGGCCCTCGGGACTATGTTGTTCGTAACCGTAAGCTCCTTTTTCGTATCTTTCCCGAGAAACAAAAAAAATTTCCATAAATAATAGTCGAAGCACTTGCGATAAATTCCCTCATTCACGAGGAATTCACAAGCGAGGGATCCGTAGATCCGGGCTTTGAATAAAAAAATAAACGGCGCCAGCCTACATACGTGGCAGCTTAATTACCGTCCACGCTCGAGTGTGAAATTGTCAATTACTTTGGAAGGACGGTGATGCACGCAGTCAGCCAGTCAGGCAAAGGGGTAGTGAGCCAGTAGGGGTGGTTTTGGTACATGGAACAAGGGTCGCCATGCGCCCCTTCAATTACGCTCGTCTAGTAACATGGCCTGTAAAGTGTTCCGTGTGAAGAGAGCCGTAAGTCTTTCTTTCGCTTTGTAATGAGACAAAAGAGCCGGTGGAAACAAATTTGAGGTCATAATTTCATCCCACGGATATGCATCTGGACCAGGGTTGCTCTTGGGATTAAAATAAAAAGTCAAAATGACTCGTGGCTGAAGTCAGAACTAGTACTTAGGTTATCCGCTATGCATCGCCAGCAGTGGCTTAAGTATGCCTTTCATAAGGAAATATCTCGACGACGCTGGCAATGCCGACGACGTCGACGTCGGAATATCGCGGTGCGACGCAAGGTTTGAAAGGGATTCGTGGCTGCTGGGAGTTCTGCGCTGCGGAATATTGCTCCCTATATGCTTGTCGTGTTTCGTGTCTCCCTTACAGATGTCCTTTGGGCCTTCAGTTCCCCTGGCGTGCCACCACCCAGAGCATCCATGAGCAATTGAATGGCTACAACATGGGGGCCACATATGACAGCTATATGCGACTTTCGGCACGCAGATTTTCCATACCTTCCAGAGAAACATAAATCACACGCACCATGTATTATTACTATCATTTTAATCAGTGCCAACGAAAAATCCCAAAATTCCCTAAAATTTTTGAGTATAATATTACTCCTATTTGATAGGGATCACGCGTATTGTTACTCGAGGAATTTCCAATTTTTGTATTAAAAAAAAAAGTGCGACATAGTACAATCAAATCAATGCAAAGGTATAGGGAGTACTACTTTCTCCTCCTGGTCCTCGCCCTTTCTTCTTATTCTATCTGCTTGATTCTCTCATCCCTCATTCCCCGCCTCGGCGAAGCGGAAACGCTTAATCCAATCCCAGTAGAGGAACAGCAAGGAGAAATTACATAAGAGAAGTGGGAAAGACGAAATTCTAGAATCGACATTCGATTAAATTAAACTAATCGGCCAGACGTTCAAATGGGGAATCGGTTGGACGGATAAGAAGGTTTATCACGTAACCTAATATATTACACGAAGATGCACGATCTTCGTTATTACGAATCGCTCGAGCATTTCCGACAGTCGGACAAGGCCGTCGCGACGCTTCCGTCGGTTAGCACGCGCTTATGACATTCTTGAATGATTGCTGCGCGCACGAAGAATCTCTTATGGGCTCCCATTACCTTTATTCATTTTCTCTCTCGCTTTCTCTCATAGACACACAGTCGCTCACGCACTCTGTCGTACCTTCGGATAACCATCCTATGTGTCTCTCGGAACCTAAAGCATCCCTTATCAGTGTGTCACTTATCCATTTTTCGAAGAAGACGCAGGAATGCTACCCAATACAAAGCTGTGAATTCGGCTTTTTTTTTCATCCCCTATTTCTATACCATATTCAGGTTGAGGGGTAGGTCTCGACGAGAACAGCATGGTGATGCCACTTCTATTATTTACAAGAGGATTCCCTTGGGGCTAAAGGAAAGAGTCGAAAGGGTAGAAAGAAACAATTAGGTAGTTCGAAAAGAAGAAGCTGGATCCTAGACTAGGTACGTGTCTTCTGAAACCTGAGATCATATTTCTCTTTTTCTTCCCTATCTCTGGGGCTCTTTTACTTTATCTTATTATCTTCCTGCAGCATCCTCTCACTGTGTCACTTTCTCTCTCTCTCTCTCTCTCTCTCTCTCCCCTTCTCCAGTCTCACTCTCATACCGTTACATCCTCCAACCATCCAGCTGACCCACTCTTGCTTTTTAATTAAATTCTGAAACGCCTAGAGGGTGAGTCGCTCAAGGTGAAAGGTCCGAAAAATATCTCGTGCCTCGTCCCTCGTTGACCCTTGACCTGCTTCCAAATGAAAGTCCCCATCAAATATGAATCAAATGCGCAGCATCCACTCAGCTCTAAAACCAGAACATGTAGGAGCTCATTGACAAGATTTTAGTCAGTCATTAAATGTGAATGAGAAACGGGGAAATAAAGATGAGAGCAAGGGAAGATTCGCATATACATAAGAACAAACCCAATTTCTTGCTATCTGTGAATAGAATACCAGCACAGCATCTACTTCATATCCTCTGAAGACAAAATTCATCAACGGCTCTCTTGCCAAGGTGTTGACTAGCTTGAACGCAGCATCCAACCAGATAATATCTGACTATTTGTTTTCTGAAAGAAGCTTTAGTAATTAAACTCCCCTTTGTAATTATGATAACCTTTTTGCATAATCATAAAATTCTTACCCTGTCTGAACGAGGTTGGAGTATTTTTGAAAAATATATAAATATTCTGAAAATATACTTGGCAAGTCATACGTATCGGTTCCTATGGGACAGAGCAGCTGTACCAGAATAATACTGGATGCTGTGTGATAGTAGAAACAATATAAGGAGCTAGAGATACGATTTGCCAAGGCTAACTGAAATTCTTGCAACTTCGATCACGGAATCCAAAATCTAGAATGTCTCTGCTTTACGTCAAAAGTTCTTTTTGTTTGTTCGCTGCTCAATCGAAACGCTCAAGACTTTTTGCGTATATTGGCAACGAGGGAAGATGCCAGTGTAAAAATGCAGGAGAAAAATTCAGAAGGGAGAAGATTTTCCGGATTTCTCATATTTATCTTCCATTGCTATAGGAATATTAAATTTGATAAAAAGGCCACCCTTCGCTTGCATACCAAAAAACGAATAAAATTACCAACTGTACCGAATGATCAGCTGTGTCACACTCCTTGTTCCTACGTACAGTATTTAAAACTTTTTAATACCATGATTCTAATTATGTGTATCTCTCTCTCCCCCTCTCACTCTTTCTGGTTTTAATAAAAATTTTTTCGAACTCAAAA
The DNA here is from genome assembly GCA_036026315.1 of Trachelus stipa. Classification (NCBI taxonomy): domain Eukaryota; kingdom Metazoa; phylum Arthropoda; class Insecta; order Hymenoptera; family Cephidae; genus Trachelus; species Trachelus stipa. The sequence continues at coordinate 1,248,216 of JAYRCB010000652.1, read as the reverse complement.
GTCTACAAAGCCCATGGTCCACGTGTACAAATAAAAGCAGAATTGGAATCCAATTGAATTTCCTGAAAGCATCGATGAAATTCAGCGACCCAAACGTATAGAGGTATCTGGAAAGTGTGAGTTATGAGAAAAACAAAAGAGAAACCTGAACGAGTCGAAAGATCGCTTCAGGGTCGGATAACGAGGTGTCCCACGCACTCTCACGTTTCCCAACGAGTCCTCGTTCTTCGCTAATGGATTTCGGACAATACATCCGCGAGAGGATTGAGAGAGAGGAGAGAGAGAGAGAGAAACAGACAGAAAGACAGTCTGTGGATAGCAGAACGAGTGAGAGAGAGAGAGAGAGAACTCTCTGAAATTATTAATATGATTGAGGAAAGCTCGCTCTATCATGCCCCTCTAGCATTACTGAAGGATCTTCCTTGAAAACCCCACTATTGGTACTGAGCTATAACACTGAATACTGACATCGCCCTTTATAACTCATAGCTCATAGCTCATACCTTGTAAAACGTTAACAGACAGCAAAATTCTCCAGCATCGCATCGTCCAACCCACCCAGGACCATAGGCCATTGCATAGGAAAACCCTACGTAAACTTTTATCGACCTTTCATCTAGTTAGCAGTTACGTAGGCTACCCTGTACCTCGTATCCTGCTTCCCTTTTTGATTAAATTTATCAAGTGTCAAACTTTCAATTGCTCATTAAGCAGCGTAATTACATACGATCTGCTCCAGAGGATATTTTTAAAACTCGTGAGGCACATCACTGGAATGAAAAAAATAGTCTGTGGAGGCTTCGACGCGTCACTTATTTTTCTTATTTGTATCTAAAATGTTCAATGTCCTTTGGGATCTTTTGTCTAGCGATATACACCGTGAATTATGTCAAAATTTAATCTTGTGTGTGACCTTGTAAGTCAGATGCCAGAAGGTCCAAACACAGCATCCAATTTTATTGTGATGTATGAAGATGATAATGCAATTCTTGGTACACTCGTGCATTGTTATCAAGTTGCTACTTTATTCAACTTATGAAACGCGTCACGCGAATGTTTTTCTTACTTCTTTGCTTGTTTAAAAAAATGCACGTTACGTAATAGGGATGTGAATATTAGATCGAGCAATGTTGGAAAAAGATCTACCTTATTTTTCTATATTTTCGACACACGATTCTCCGTTTTAAAGTCAATCTTAAAGAGGAGTAGAAAGTTCCGAAAAGAAGGTAAAAAAAGTATTGAAAGGTTAAAAAAATTGAAAAATTTCTTAACCCCTGATCTATCTCGAAACTACTATACACCATGTATCTTACGGAATTCAATGTCAGACGTTAAACCGTATCTTAAAATGATTCCATGTGTAGCATCATTACGTAAAACATTTGTCTATGTACCTGTATGGCATTATATAATTTGTAGTGATTAATAAATTAATTGTGGGTAATTTTATAAAAATTCTTTATAAAAGGCCGTATAAAAACTTTGATTATAAATTTTAAAAAATAGACAATCTTGAGAAAAGTATTATAGCAGTGTCTAGAATTTAATCCGTAATCATCGGCAAAAAGTGAGTAAACTAAAGTTTTGATGAACGAGCTGCGCGAGAAATCAATCGTTCACGCGCCCGCGCACGTTTCCCACAATACGCAATGCGCGTAATTGTAGTAAGTACATCTGCTTCTTGTATTACATTGCAATTTACAGGGATTATATTACTCTATTGATAAGCCATGGCAGCACGTAATGTATTTTCACGTATTTCGTATTAGTCAGCTAGGAATAAAATCAATCGGATGTCCACCGCTGATAGAGGAACTTTATATTAGGAAAGTTTTTATTTCTCCTCGCGTTCAGAAGCGGTTATAAGTCCGCACTTTCTTTGCTGAACTCCCACAAGGTAACCTATACCTATATGGACAGATAAATCTATACAGGGTGGTGCACTAAAAAGCAAGCACCTAAATTTGTCCTTCCATCGAGAAAATCGGAGAAAAAAAATTTTAATACAATCAGACTTTTTTGTATTAAAGAATTAATTAACTCTCTAACCTTACTGAACGAGAAAATACTAAATCACATTTTTAAAATCATTCGATAACTCTAAAATTCATAACGTCGGATAAGAATTCTTGCATCAAACGCATCCTTTGAAATCGCTCAAATTACATCTTGAATATTTATACGAATCTTCATATAACCAAGAAAAACGTTCAGGTGTTCGGTTTCCGATGGATCACTTTGTATATATCAGCTGGTAAAAATGCGGAGAGAAAGGCAATAAAAAATCATTCTTTTTTTCCCCAGAAGAAAAGTAGAAGGAAGCTCGTGCCCCGGAACCGAGATTTTCAAGGCTCAGAATGAACAGCAGCGTCGAATAACGTCAAAGATCTTCAGATTTCTCTATGAAATTCTGTGGGTATTTTCGACAGGAGACGACCCCAATCTTTATCATCAATTCTGACATACGAGGGTGCCATTGGCCATGTTACGTGTCCAATGGGCTCAGCGAGGGTGAATTGTTGACGAGAAACCCTCTAAGCAAGCTCTACCTCATGTAGCAAGGTAGAGTGAACCCAGTGAGAATTGCTCGATGATTTTCGGTAGATGAACTTTCCTCGTTAGCCCTCGTGCAGAAGGGTGAGCGACCCCTTCACACATGTTCTGTATATCCACCCTTGACAACGTCTTAATTTGTATCGATCATCGAGCACCGTAATAAAATTGCTAGTGATTATCATTCCTTGAACCATCAGTCATTGATCATCACGAGTGTCCAAAGCGCCCAACACAAGTGTCGCCACCTAGGTACAATAGAGATTACTTATAAGTTTAACAATCTTGTTCACTTTTCTGTACAATCATATGTTCATCTATATACTCACACATAGTTCACGCTCATAAAAGTGACGCAATGACGAAGATATTTGCTTGGCAGAATAAAATAAGCTCGAACGATTGATGATCCAGTTCCGATCGTAGCAAGAAGCCATCATGTGACCAGGGTGTTTCAGCTTTAACCACACACGTCATCCCACAAGACTAATAGCGATATCCTGAAAACGCCAATGGCGCTAGCGTCGCGAGACTTCGGAGCTGTTAGTTTTATCCCGATACTGATTAGATGGATGATCCTTCCCGTTAATCTTCAATCAGGTCGCTCAGCCTGAGAACAAAAATCAATAACTAATACAGGAACTGAGTAAATGACTTTCTGAACTTTTTCTTCGGTAACAATATAGTTACAGCACCATGTCAGTCCCTTTTCCATACGCCGCCTATGTACCACTCTAAATGACGTAAAACAATTCCATGCCGACCTTACTTAGCACAATCATTATACATATATAAGGTGCATTAGTCATCGGCCATGTACCAGTAATCGTCAGTTGTATTATAATACTGTAGATTTAGCTATAGTCAAAGCACACATTGACGATTACTGTACATACAAGGCCGATGATTGGACCATTCACCCTAGAAGATATTTGCAATGTTTGTATCGTTGACACCAGGTGATACTAAACGATATTAGTGAATTCTTCTAATAATCCATGTACGATAGCCTCCTTGCCTTCTCATTTTCATCCTGCTGACCTCCTGAGACCTCGAACCCTTCCAGTCAACGGAAATTGAACTTGCTCCACCCTCGACACATATTTACCGTCTCAATCGTCCACCTCATCGAGTATCTTTATCGACAAAAGGCATCGTGTCCCCCAGCATCTATCGATACAAATAAATAATTCTTTAGTCATTCCTCCCATTGATTTCAGTCGCTTTTATGTTGACAATAATAAAGTACTATATTTATATACAAAAATGACATAACCAATACAGAACCGGATATCAACAAATTTCAATGAAACGTATAAAATACCTCAAGTTTCCTCTAAAGAAATTCATGTAGATTCCGAGGAAATAACTCTAGATACTATTTGTCTTATTGATATCGATGCCTCCTTAAGAGCTATTGAGTTAAGATCTTCGTTCTAGTATCTGGTGAAGTTGAGGCAGCTTCCAGCTCTGCTTTTCTCATCAACTTCATTCCAGTAATGAAGGTCTAATTGAGACGGAGTCGACGCACACTCGCTACTTAGGACAGCAGTGCTTAGTCGTGTAGTTACCACCCTTAGCTGTTAACCCTGAAGAAACCTGAGTAACACAAGGTATCGAAAAAGTCAGTTACACAAGAAAGAAAAGGTGGTTAAGGTTCTCGTTTACGTGACCGTAAAAAAGATCATTCCCGTGAAAAATTCATGTATGTACCTTACGAGGTGGATCCCTCTGCAAGCCCTGCACGTGTTTCCGTACGCATGACTTCCGGCGTCTACGAGCGTCTGGAAAAGCTCTTCTCCGCAAGCTGCTCGACAGGATAATAGATGAGTGCACTAGTAGACACCTAGCGACACTCCGTGACAACTAGTGAGGGTAAAATGGCAGGGGATAAATTTTTATTACACTAAAGAATCAGAAGGAAGAATTGGTACTGTGCGTTTGATTCGTTAATAAATCAAAGTGACTACTAATAATGGAAAGTTAACATACCGTCAGACAATGAAGGTGTTTCTATCTAACCCAATTTATATACCCTTGTTAAGTGTATACGAAGAGCGAAAGGTAAGGTACAGCGGGACTAAAGAAGAGCGAGATGGAAGGATCGAGAGACGTCGAGGTAAATGGGGGAGGTTAAAATAACCCGTAGAAAATTACAGTTGCGAAGAAAATTGCATTCCGTTCCGCTTGAATTGCCGCTAACTCTCGTGGAAATGTTAAGTCAACTTCGAAAGCCCAAGGCGCTTTATTATTACCGGTTTTAAAAATCACTCGCTACGTCTAGTTAAACACATTGTGCCGTGACGGCCGATTAAAACAGCGTCGCGGCGTACCGCAGCTAAATCTGGAACGACGTCGTACGTCGACACTTCTATTTACCCATTCTCACTACGGAAACCCCAATCATTCTTCTCGTTACTCGAGTTTCCCTCGTTTCGTATATTTTTCTCGGATTTATCTTAAATTACTGATTTTTATTATCTGCAAATTACTATTAAAATCGCATCGATCAAGCATTTTACTTACTTCTCACTTATTTCTTATCCATAACTGTGTAAATATATATTGCAAAAAAATATTCAATAAAAATTGTAAAAATCATACAAGAATCCTCAACGATAAAAATTTAAAAAAAAAACTGATTTAGTTAACATTAAATTTTCCAAGCCCTTTCTCCTCGGGGATAAACACTACATCTATTAGCGTGAAAGGACCTGAAGTGTATAACAATGATAAAAATAACTAGAATAAAACGTCAAGAAAAACAGAGAAAAGCAAAGTGAGTACGGGGAGCTTTTTTTCATATGAAATAAAGAAGGATCGGCTGACAACGTAAAAGATCGATTTCTCTTTCCTGACGCAGGCGAGCATCTCGACTTTATCGGACAAGGAACGTAGTCGATCCGTCTAAACTGGCGCGATGGTTTTCGATTTTTCACTCAATTTGCGTGAGTGCAAGCCACACCACGTCGCCATCGCCATCGCCACCGGCACTAGCGACCTAACCCTCAAACTTTTGCTCATTAACTAAGTAGCAAGTACTCAAGGTAGAATTTACGATTGTACCAAGGATTAATGCATCGCTACTTGCCCGAGGGAATTTATCGAATTTTACAGGAATACATGGATCATGTGCATAGGTGCAGAGAGTTGTTCCCTTTGACGAAGATTAATCAGCAGATCGAATAGAGCCCGAACGACTGCTGGTAATGTTGAATTGTTTCTCTTAGGCAGCCTGGCGAATGATCAGCGTCCTAGTTACTTATAGTAGTATACTATTGCCAGAACAAAACCAATGAGAGTTCCTCGATATATCCGATCCATAAGTACTCTGGATAAACAGCAATATTATTCGGATATTGATAGTTTGAATATTTGAAGGAAATAAAGCTAACTCACGTCTCTTGGTTCGAGACTAGGAAAGTTTACAAAGTGATTCCGCGGAGTCCCCATCCCTTAACCTTCGTATACCCGCGTCAAATAATGTAACACATGTACCCCGCGTACGGTACGTGAGACCGAAAGTGCTAGGGCCATTTTAGTATGTTATTTAGTAAAATATCATAATAAAATTAAGTTAACTATTAGACTATTAAAAAAAAGGCAAACGTAAATCGTCGATCTGACAGATCAATGCGGGGGTATACGAAGGTTAATAATTTGGTAGCAGCTACGAGACCACCTACCCTTATAATGCTCCAGTCAATCAGTCTAATACCCCATCAGCCCTTTGCCCTTCGAATATATCAGCCTGCTTAGCTGCGATCGCCACTTAATGTTAAATCGAGGTATTTTATTAGTCGGAGACCTTCCTTTCATTCTCCTCCTCTCACTCTCTTCTTTAGTTTCGAGCTTCCTTCGGGCAATCACCGAATACCTCGAACTTCGACCTTCTCTCTACCAGCCACCCCTAACTCAAGACGCGCCTTCCAACTAAATCTAAACTCTATGCCCTCGTCGTCTTGGTTTGACCTCCTCGATCGGATATTCCCTCCTTTCAAGTTTGCAAATAATCAGAGCGAATTGCAAGTCAACAGCACGTACTGCAATCAAGCAGCCATTGCATTCTTACGTTTTGTAGTAAAGTGAAATGTCATTCCATGGGGATCGAAATGGTCGAAGGAGAAAGGAATTGAAAAGGGTGGGAACACATTACAAGGAAATAGGATCTGCAAAGTCGAGCAACTTTATATCAAAGTACACAAGGGTACACTATAGAATCTAAGACATTAGTAGAAATGCAAGTTTTGTACGTCCCTGGGAATTGTCATTAAAAAGCAAAAAATCTAAAGTAGTCGGTGAGCTTAGACACGCGATGAAATAATATCTGATGGAAGCAAAAGCCGCTTTGAAATTACTAGGCTCGAGCGGTTGCTCTATCGGTAACGTTAGCTTACATAGAGTTTTGCACGACAGGATTGGAAATCATGGTAAATCATGGTAAATCATGGTAAATCGCGAATTCCGTGGGACGAACCAGGACTGGCAGTCGTCGCGACGACCATAATCTCAGAATCGTTAGCGTCGCCGATGATCGTGACTGGCGTCGATTAACGTTCAAGAATCAGACGGCCACGCGAAATACGTGTTTCGAGCAGTGCCGTATAATTGCTATGCGGATAATAAGGGATATGTTCTTTATAATCAGCATCTTTAATAATTTTTTATGCGAGTTGACATTCGTGTTACATATGTGTATAGTCCTAGCAAATCTTTATGCTTATGCCTTATTTTACTCTTACGTCGTTACTCTGGTTTCTTTAACAACGAGGACAAAGAATCCTTCCAGGAAGTCCATTTAGCTTCGGGCCAATCGATACGCTGAACAATAATTCGAGCTTCTGCAAGAAGACATAAAAGAATTAAAGATTAATTTGAGGCGTTTGAAAAATGCCCGGAACACATTGTCTCGGTTTAACTATCAATTTATTTATCGAGATTGGAGTAGAACTCAATGGAAAGAAAAATGAATAAAGATACAAAGAGAACAAAGTATTCACTACCATACAGAGATACGTCCTAAAGAGCGAATAAAAACTTCCTATGATTCCTGTGTAACAGCAAAAAAGTGATAAAATATTAATAACAGTAAGACGAATCAAGTTAAGAGAGGTTTTTTAAGAAGTTGATAAAAGATTCATGACAAAGCCGTAACACGAAAGTTCAATCGGTCGAATTATAAAATATAATTTTATAAATTAAAAAAAAGTCCGATCACATTTTCTCCTCTCACAGAGCATAGTTTCGACTTCTTGATTGGCTGATTGGTCCAAGACTCCCACGACTCCAGAGACAGAAGTCAAAGCTTGGAGTAAAAGGCAAAAGAGAAACGACGTAGAGAAATAAAAGATTAAAGGGGAAAGGAAGGATAAAATGAAAAAGATGAAAAAGGTGAGAACGGGAAAAAGCAAGTTTGAAGTTAAAACCGTAGAAGACGGTCAAACGACGCGTCATTAACTTCGTAAATGTCTAACGAACTGAGACACGACGCAGGGCGTTTTCCTGCAAGCTCAACGAGCTCTCTCTCTCTCTCTCTCCTTCGCCCCTTCTATTCCCCAGGAAATAAAGAGGTCTTGACGCCGTCCCTAACAATAAGCTACATTCAGGAAGTCCCAGTGAATGCAGAGACGTCGGATTTCATTGACAACTCGATCTCAGAAAGTAGCAATCTCCCATTTCCACTTCCTGAACGGCTTCCACGAATGTTATCATCGTGACGACAGTATCGATAGGAAAGAAAGAATTCACCATCCTCTGGAATACAAACCTCTTCCTAAGGAAGAACCCCGACGTCCCTGGTGGCTTTTCTAGCCAAGCAGGGAGCACAAAATATAACGAGTATCGTCCCAGCGCCAAGCATCACCAAAACAGCCACGAGGATCGACCATGATCTTCTTCCGGTCCGGGTCGGTGCGAGCTTCCTGGATGCTGGTAATTCGGCGACCTCTTCAAGAGCAAGACCCAGTCGTTTAGCTTTGAAGATTAAAGTCCTAAGGCGTCGCGAAGCCTTCTCGCACGACATCGTTAAGTCCGTTTATCGTTTTATCGCGCCAGGCGCCACACGTTCCTTCCTCCGATTTCCTGTCCCTAAGGTCTCCCTCCTCCCGGCCGTTGACTCCCTCGCCGAAGGATAGGCTACCGTAGTGCGAGGAATACAAAAGGGATGAAAGGAGCGTCCACTGTGCAGGCCGTTTCGGTGAGGCCTCTATTGTTCACCCTTAGCATTCTCGTTATGCAGGGAATAAGCCTGTGTTTAAGCAGCTACACCCCTCCTTTCATCAAGGGGTGGTTGCGATCCGCATCCTCTCACCCTCGAACTTCTCTCACCCTTTCGGGAGAGCATCTTAATTGAAAAGATCCAAGCTACCCCTTTAGCATTCCGCCTTTCTATTTCTTCCTATCAAGTTTCTTCTCACACAAAGTTGATTACTGCCGAGCCCTTTTGAACCTTCATATAAGCCGTGCACATTTAGTGAATCTGAAAAATAAATTTGGAATTTCACAAAAATAATTTAATACAATTTTAACTTAACTGATATGTTATTCGTGAATTTCGATAAAAATACCAAAACCCAAAGCCAAGGGTCGTTACACTTGGTCATCAAATTTGTAACACGATAGTACATTGCATTGTGTACATGAAACCCACGAATAAGCGGAAGGCCATGCACGTTTGCTAGTTGCGTAAATATTCCCTATATAGGAAAAGCAAATAGCAATTTACGCGGTGCGTTTATTTAGCGTTATTTAAATGGCAAAAGCGTTAGCACGCGTTGTTTGATATTGCGGTGTTCCGCGTTGGTTTTCAATGTGCTGTGTTGCATCGTTTAATACGCCACATTTCGCTTCTTTTTTATGTTCAGGATCACAGGCTACTCGTCAGGCGCCGCTTAATTGCAGCTCGACGTCTCGCTAAACTAGTGGAAGTCATATAGGTGCCTTCGCACAGATCAGCATGCTCGAATATTTGACAATAAATATTTAGGCATTACCTTTGTTCAGGTATGATATATGCTTTGGATAATTAATGTAAAAAAGAATCTTTTTTATAATCTGCATCATGACTAAATAACATACTCGCCATTTCGTATGGTGCACACGTGTGCATATCTCTATCAGAAATTATCCCCAGAAAGAGAAAAAAAAAGAAATTTCAAGAATGAAAGAAGAGGGGCAGCAGACTCCTTGTAAGCCACCGTTACGAGGAGAAAATTGTAATTACTGGAAATATGAATAATTCAGAATGATCTATGAAAATTCTTGGTCGTGAAGTTGCACGCTCATCCAGAACGTTAGAGACTATTTTTAAAACTCCCAGGAAAATGAATTAAGTTTCCCCTTAAGTTGGCTTATTCAGTCAAAGGTTAGCGTTAACGGGCAAAAACTTTGCCGAGTTATTTTATATTGCATTGGTGTTTCAAAGCCGTTTCTTTGCTAAGGGAAGCTGCACCAGACCACCTCAAGCACGTTATCGTTTTCCGCAACTTTAAATTACATTTACGTCAATGTTAAACGCCTACCACAATTTTCACATTGTTATTGCTACTGTAACCTCGATTTAACGCGATTCAATTCCCTCATCTTTTTCATTATTCCCAAACCAATATTTTCATTTTTCAACTTTCATGCCTTTCATACTAATCATATATCAAAGTTACCTTCCCACGTAAACAGGAAATTGCGACTCTTGATTCATCAAGGGATTTACGTCCGATCAGCAATTTTCCTGGCAAATTCCACCCTTATCCTGTTTGACTTCTGAAACTTTCTCGAGATTACTAATTTATCTGGCAATCTCTCGAGATTTTAATAAAGAAATTCCAAGTTCAAATTCTGGATCAAAGGAAACGCAAATTTACTCTGGTATACCTACTTGATACTAAACCCGCAAGGAACTTCGGTACAAGACTCTCACGATCAAAGATAACCGCCTACACGAATAACAGAGGTAGAATGATTCACGATAAATTTCCGAGCACGTGTCGCAATAGTCAAGAAATAAGCGGCTCGAGCAACATGCTCGACGGACGTCGCGACGCTGACTAGCGAGCTTGCGGGTCGCTCCGGCGCTTTATTGGTGACGATCCTCCGACCCCACACCCCGAGCATATACTACATGTAGAAGGAACGTGGCAGGGCGTCCCGGCGCTCGGAGAATCCCAAGCGCCGGCCGCAGAACGAGCTGCGCCGAACTTTACGCAGCTTTACGTGCTTTTTTCTACCTTTTACAACGACTCGACGTTCGTCTCATCGCTAAAACACTTTCAACCCCAATCGGCAGAACTTTAACGCAAATTGCCATCAGATCTATTTGAATAATTAAACTCCAAACGGACTGCATTGAATTGCCCATTAACAAAATGGAAACATAGAACGTGTCAACCGATACCAACGTGAACGATTCAAGTGAAAGGAGTTTGATACTCGGAGTAAAGTCCTAGACAAAGCACGGAGCATCTAATATTGATAAAACATCAAGTTACACATATACAAAGTGTGCCAAAGTTAAGATCAGGGTAAAGTACCAATTTCTGATAATCTGCTAATTGGGATAAAAAAATTTCAACAGCCTCCCAAACCGAATACATAATTCGTAGATTTATCTTCTCCCCCGTCGTCTTTCGCCAACCCTACAGCAATGAAATGATGGAAAAAAATTACATCTACGGATGATGCAGTCGGCTTGGGAGGCTGTTGAAATTTTTTGATCCGAATTGGAAGCTGATCCGAAATAGGTACTTTGTCCTATAGAAGCCTGGAAAATTTTTTTGAAAAGACAAGGGAACGAAGCCTTATCGGACTATTGTATAGAGATAAGAATGATCTCAATTTCTGGATATAGCTGCTTCCGCGTACCGCTTCTGCTATTTCTCTATTTTCATCCCTCTCTCTTCCACTTACCCTGTCTTCGAACTGGTATAAAGTTCAGTTAGCACCTTGATACCCAGCTTCCACTCTTCTCCAACGTTACGTTGAATTTCACCTAGCCTCGAACTGGTGTCAGCGACACACTCTCCCTGGCCCGAAGTTATTTGCCGATTCCTGTGGGTCTTGACACCCCGAAACTTTCATTCAATCAAGGGATGCTATCTCTATCTTGAGTTAACGCTATAAGACACCACAGAACGCCATAGCATTCGCAGCCAGTAGACACTCGTATTAGACATACGATTGGTGCTCCGATCTTTTCCTTACACAGACCCTGATACGGCTCTATATACTAGTTAAGTTTCCTACCCTTAGTTTTGATCTTGCCAGAAGGGTGACTTCTTCTCCCCTCGATTCAGCCATTCTGCAGCCTCACCACGCACCGGGACGAGCTACGTGAAACTCCTGGCAAACGAGTGAGCTCCAAGAGTTTATTAATAATACGAGTAACGCGGATAACGAGAACAGTCCTTTACATCCGGAATGACTGGTATTTCTATATAATTCTTATAGCACGTCCGATTATTTATTCTTGAAAGTATAAAAGTGATAATTGATTTTCTTGATACGAAAGATCTACGGGCTCGGTATATAACTATTTGATTTTATAAATTGATTCAATTTGAATAGCGACAGGAACTAGAGAATTCTTCAATTTTCAATGCACACAGTGAGTTTTTCTATCGGATCTCGATTCTACTTGAGTTCACTATACCTCTGTTAAAGTTTTCTTGTGTTTTTTTAATCCTAAGAGTGACAGAAACGTAATTGCGTTCCGAACGCTAGCACCAATCAGACGGACGGGCAAACAGACTAAGATTTTTCAAGAGGGTCCTGTAAATTGCGCAAACTTTCAAGCGACGTGTAGAAGGGTGCCCCTGGGTTTGTACGATTCTTTTAAGGACGTATACGATATCGTTATACGATACACTGAACTGTCTTAGAAGAAGTCAAGGAAAACACTAGGAATCCTAGTTCGTCTTGCAGCAGTGACCAACCGACAAAAAATAGTACACCGAAAGGGTTGGAAAGGCTAGGAATAGCGAGAACGTGCATCGAGGCCAATTCTGCGAAAGTAAAATAACAAAAGGGGTAGACAAATAAAATAAAAAGAATATAAAGGAAGAAGAAAGAGTAGAATGAGACAGACGAATCGCCAGTATTTCAGACACGTTGCTGAATCACATTATTTAATTAAAACTGTAGGTCGACCAACCTCGCGATCTTGGAACGAGTATAGAAGAGGAGGGATAGGGGAGGGACGAGCCTCGGGGATAAGGAACGAGTAGATAGAGGTCCTACAGGGGTGGCTCAATCCAAAAGTTATAAAAGAACTCCTTTCTGCTACTTAGAGTCGAGGAGAGTCGCTCGTGGAAGATGGTGACCAGGGTCTGGGAAATGGCAAAAGAATAAGTCGGCAGAGGGTCTTGCGAAAAAGAGAAAAAATCGCTAGGCACTCGAGAAACTGGACTTGGTAAGACCTACGGGGAAAACTGAGGACCATACCAAACCCCAAAGACAAAAAACTGTATTAGGTATACGTAAGAGTAGTCCCAGAAAAGAAATTTGTGGATAACCCCAGCATCCTTACCGCTGGACCACCATCGGCCGCCACATGATTAGACACTGTCTGACGATTCGAATATAAAACAAAACAAAGTTTCGCAATTTACCAAACTTCCCTCAGGTTTGAGTGCGCCCGGTTTCTCCTTCGAGAACCCCAACGACAATAACTCTCTCCTCTTAAGGGACTTATGGAAGATCCTTCAAGATACCAACTTCGCAGGAAGAGGAGCGTATTCGATTCCCCTCTGTCTCTTTCATAGTCCATGGCTAACAGATATTAAAATACTTCATGTAGAAGGTATCCTCAGCATCCAATAATCCAGGAGCAGTATGGACCAACACGGGACTCAGTGCAACTGTTTTCTTAGAGATGAATCTGCAGGACCAATAAGGCTTCTCAAACAGTTAAGGAATATACAATCTAGCTGTTTGAGCCTCTAGGTCAGGCGGGTCCAAGGTAATCCTGATGAGCAGGAAAGCAAGAGGATGCACCGAGATGAAAGGATGAGACCGTAGACCCACGTGCCCTGCTGAAGTCGCGGTCAAATCTCCGTAGAGAAACCGGCAAGCTCTCTGGTTACCTGGCAACCGAATCTGTTCATTAGCATTCTGTAGTTAAGGGAAATGGGGGTTGTGTGAGTGTAGATGAACGGAGTGACGAAGAGGGAGGGGGGGATGGCAATTAATTACAATGCCAGTGATATAGTGTAATCTAATATCATAAATAATACGCTCTCCCCTCCTGCTGTTATGCAGCCAGAGTAATTATTTATTCGCTACGAATTCTCCAAGTACCGGCATCCTTTCGGAAGAGCCCATATCAGATGATTGCGGAATTTAATAATAACGCTAATCGATGTCTGAGAGAGGAATATGGAACGACAAACTCCTTTCCGGTTAATAAAATGACGAATTGACTTGATGAATGTCAATGTCTTGCATCTTTATCGATGCGAATAAGACGTGACTTATCATGCTATCAATGACTGATAGTGAATGCCGATTTAGTCTGATCGTAAAAACATCTTGATAGAGAATAACCGAACGAAGATAAACATCACCTACCCTTATAGAGTAGCTTTAGCGTAACCTACTTAACCGGGAGTAAACGGATTGAATTATATATAAGGGTGACCAGAGCACAGAATGATCAGTACGGATGCTGAGGGTTGGAATTCTAGGATAGCAAGGGTTCGTCCAATCAGTCGAGCGGGAGCGGGCCTATTTATTTTCCATCAAATTGCCAGTCGCATACTAATTATGTAAACAGCCGCGTGATTTCGAACGCAATTGACAAGCGGCAATTGTGTTTCATCCTGACAGCCGGATGTCGATGTCCACCGGGATCGCGTATGGACCGTAAGAAGCAAATATCCATAATTTGCAAGAACAATCAACTGAAATCGGTAAGCAATTTTTTTCGAATCTTGATCCAAAAGCAGTGCAAAAGAACGCAAGTTTGGAATGAGTGGTACTTAACGATGAAAAAATTATCAGAATCCCAGAGTGTCCCAAATGAAACACTTTTGTTTGTATGACGTTCCCAAGGAAAAATTATGTTAATAAATGATTTTTGTTTTAATTAAAAATATTAAGTGTTTAATTCAGGAAGCGTCAATGGAAATAAACACCTGCACCCTTCGAACTCTTGTTGCTCTGTACTACCCACAAGACTGAAACTAGCCGCAGATGCCTACTAGATGCGATGCGGAGCACGAGTTCTCTGAGAACGACGGCAGAGTAAATGAAAAAGCTGTGAAATCCCATTCACATAATGTTTGGATGTTTTATTTGAATTTTTCACGCGAAGCGACACTTTGTTAACGATAAGCAAGATTCTCTGGACACCCTATATAAAAGCGATAGAACCGTGTCATCCCGGAATCCCCGGAGATCCTGTTTATCCAGGTGCTTTTAATTAACTTTTGAGGTTAAATATTAGAATGCAAAGTCATAGAGCGTCTATGTTGAGATAGCGAATAGAGGGTGCTACCAGTTTGCATGGGCTGAGCGTGCGAGAGCACATTTCCTGGTTTGGATCATGATTTAATACGTTGGCCCTCTACTACTTTCTCACTCTTTCCCTTTCGTACCCTCTCTCTCTCTCTCTCTCTCTCTTTCTCTCTGCGTCTCTCTTTCCCACTCCGAATATTCCCAGGCTCTCTAACCCGGAAGCCACCTACGTAGCAAGAAAGGTGGCTACTCCGCTAACCCAAAAGAGAGAAGGATAAGCGGCTAGAAATGTAAGCGGATAACCAAGAGCACGTTACTGGCTGGCGAGATTTAATTGAACAAACATTAAGCGGGCCTCGAGGATAGCTGGTATAGACTTATGAAGTCGACTTGGTTCCCCGGTACCTACGCCTAGTTGCTAGTACTACCAGTAGGTACCCACCTAGGTACTTCGGTTCAAGTGCGCCGCGGCGCCCTCGACCAATGTTTGCGCCCCGCAGTAACTCCCTTCTCGTCGACATAAGTGCAACTCGATTTGCATATTTAACTCAGCCTCTACTGGGAGATAAGTTGGATAACCCGTGCGCTCAATGCCGCAGTACTCATACCCCCGAAAATTTACCTTTGTTTGCTTCGATTTAGTTTAAATGAGTCTGCGGATTAATTACCCTTCATAAGGATAATTCGAAAGAAATGTTCAAACGGGAGTTTTGGAATTTATATGTACACAGAGAAAAGTCCACATTTGCTAATCGAGAAAATAATATGAAAACGTCCTGAGAGAAAGAGGATTTTGAAATCAGGTTTAAATCCTCTTACCCGACGATAAATAGTTATAGCGTTATTACACATTCAAGATCTGGGATGTGGAATAAAAATTTAATCGACCAATAATCGATAGAGGGTCTCCTTATGATGTTATAATAATTCGTATACTTTGTACGAGTGCGACAGAGAGAGAGGGAGAGAGAGAGTGACAGATGGGGGGAGCCATGGAGATTTACGTGTGTCAGAGAAGGACAGCCATACTGGTTACTCGGAATAACACAAACGATACCGTTCCTTAATCGGCTATTTTATCACGGGAATGACTGCGAATGGTGAGCAGTGAATTTGAAAAATATTAACGAAAGTCAAAATAGACTGCCGATAAAGTTTGGAGGACTAATGAGGGCAATGGAAGAGACAAAACGGAGAAGGAATTTAAAGAAAAGAAATAAGGATAGTAAATACGAGAAAAGGTTTCGATAAAGTTTGTCACATTTTTTTTAACGTGAATTTACTCGAACTCCTTGCTAACTCGGGTCGAATGTTAGCAGCGAGAGTTAAAGTTCATGAAAGTGGCGAAACAGAGATAAGAGAGACAGAGAGAGGGAAAACTTAAGAGGGAAGAGAGCGCACAAGTCCACGCGACGCACAGACAGCCAGGCAGCAGAGAAAGCACAAAGCAAATAGAGAAAGTGCTTTAGAGAAAAGTTATGTCTAGTAGAAAACACGGCAGTCATAAATTTCTTCGCCAGCCCTCCCAGCATGATGCTACTTCGCTAATGAAACAGAGCAGCGGCTAATGAGCCTAATGAGAGAGTTCCATATGAGATGTTTACGCACGCCCCGTTAAGATAGCTGACTAGCGCACCGGTGTAATCCAGTCGTTAGTTCCCCAGGTTCTCCGGTTCTCCGGTTCTCCAGTTTTGCGGTAACTCGAAGTGGATCGAACGTCTCCTTGGCAAAGTCCTCAATGACAAAGTTTCTCGCAGCCAACGTCGCTGAGAATCTGGTTCTGAAAATTACATGCGAATTAGCTTTACTTTGAATGTCAGCTTTTCTGATACCCAGTCACACAATTTAGGTCCTGAAATACATTGGAAGCTCTAAAGTAACAGCGCTTCGTATATCTATATAGCTATGGAACTATAGCAAATTTATGGAAAGTATGATCACGTTTGATTGATTCGCCGATCCTCTTAAGCTTACCATCCACTCCTGTCATATTCAGGATCCTAGTCTAATCTGAAGAGTACAGCACAGCTTGATAAAAATGTTTTCCATCAAGGAGTGCTAAGTGGCCTTGGGAATCCCGTAGGGTGCAAGTGAGGTTACACCTTATACCTAGTGGAGCATCAGCAGGAGCAACACGAGTAAGAGGGGATTGAAGTTCTATGGCAGGAAAACGGAAGCGACGCGATATTCCCCATCGGGTGGTAGAAACCCGCGAGGTCACGGAGGCCGAGGGTTGCCGATTTATCACATCATCGGGGCCGCCCTGATTGATTCCGATGCCGGGTAACTTTGAGAAATTGAAAAGTTATGTTAAACGGCCGTGTCAGTCGCACGCCCTGTACTTTACGGCTTGGAAGTACTTAGATTTCGTGGGAAAGGATGATAGCGGTACGCCACGTAATCCCTCGGAACGTTAGTTTCCTATCAGCAAAAGGAATATTGCGCAGGGATAGCTGGCTGGCTGATTGATTGAATGACTAGACGTGTCGACGGCCACTTAGAGATCCTTTGTAAACGTGGAATCTCTTGACAGTACCAGTTTCGCGTGTTAAAGCGCGACAAGATTAGGGCGGCAGTTTACAACTTGCGACGAGATAATCGTAAAGCGCAGCAAACTCCTAATATCGCTAGTATTCACCCTCTTCACCTCCTTACAGACCATTAGTCCTTCAGAACTGTCTAACTCGAAGACATAACAATACTCCTAGTCACTTGGTTAATCACCAATGCTTAGTACCTTTAATAGCAGCTAAATCGTTAACCCTGCATGTTTTAATTACTTGAAAACTATGTCCAATTAGATGCACCGATACTCAGGATCTATTAACGGTATGGATATGTCAGTAGAGTCAAAGTCACCGAGCAGGTCGAAGACCTATCCAGAATTGCCAGGAAAATCAATCAGCAGAAATTATAACGAGAGGATGATCCATGTATTAGAGTAGCTCTGTATAGCTTTCCAAGAATTTGATGGAAATCATTTGAGTTGTATAGACCAGTGGTGAAAACGCTATAGTGAAAATCAGAGTGTGGGCTGGATCAGAGTGACGAGAGTATTGGGGATGATGGGAATGGTTCCCAGGACTAAGGGATGATTCGTGGAAAAGGGATGGTCGAAACTATCGTAGACACCCCCTTTCGATGTTACTGTCGCTTAGTAGCTGGTCCAAAATGATTAATGACGTGACGGTAGAGTAGTAGCTGGTACAGTTTATTGGAAACAGCCTATGGATGATGCATCGGCTTGTACCACGCTGCCGGAAACCTTGTTTGCTGGGAAGCGCCGGTAGTAGAAACTGTAATAAGATAACCCATTGTTAGCAGCCGCTCGGTACTCTGCCGATCTCTTCCCACCCATTGACCAACTGTGTGTCTATATGTATATTTACTTAGTTACATAGCCATGTACCAATTCGGTCATTTAGGGGCACGAGTATTCGACTGGTAAATAGGACCTCCAGAAGGTTCTATATGCACCGTGGATATAGCCTTGTATAATCCACATGGGCATATCCTGGTACGTAGAACGAATAATATCCATCAGGAGTCCATCCGAGAACCAATCAATGTTTTGATCGGTTCTTGAAGAGGTATCAATTCTTGAAATTGAGTAACTTCGCGCTCATCCATCCAGCATCTTTCAATCTTCTCATAACTCCGCTTATTCTCGGTTTATAATTTTTTAAACACGAAGCACTGTGCTCTCACGGCATTAAAACAGTTTATTCTCGATCCAGGTCAGACTGATCGAAGTAAATCAAATGGATGCCGGGGCGTGTTTAGATCAATCCAGCAGGATTTACAGACTGGATCGAAACGCACTCGAATTCCCAGAATGGCATTGCAGACCAGTACTCAATTTATTTACTTGATTCGCTCGACCCGAATATGATTAATGATACCGGTTGATTCGATTGAAGCCAATTATTTGGCCCAATTAATTCGACCAGAATCGAACGGCTAGACAAGCTAATTAGCGCTGGTGCTTGTAAGCGCTGTTTGCCCAAGTTAAAACTTTCAAGCTCGTCCGCTAATTCACTTTTCCATTTTAACCCTTTTCCACCATAGGTGCTTTTTAATATTCTAATCTCCTCACTCAAATATACCCCCTGAAGCAGAATAGCCTTTCCCTCCCGTCCACTCAAATACATGGATTTTAAAGCTTTACCAATCTCAGGTTATCAACCTATCCTTTTTAACGGACTAATTAATTATCCTCGTGAAGGATGAGCAAGTGCGTATATCTTGATCCCACGTCGTATAATCGTATTCCAGAATCTGATCGAACTTTGACCTTACGTCGATAAAAAGGTGCATCGCTCAGCCTTAAGTTCTTGAAAAATCTAGAATAAAAAAAGAAAAAAAATGTTTTAAAGAAAGTAGTCTGGCATAAAGATACTCATTTTTCGATAAAACGAGCGCACGGTATCGACAGAAAGCCACATTATGCTGCTGTCATCCATAAAGCACGCATCTCATGGACAAGTGCGTTTGACAGTTTAAGAATATTTACACGTACCTTGCCTGAGGCGGTATTCGTGAATGACAAGTCAGACTCAGCAAGCTACTGCACTGCTGCCGTTATATGAATTTTCCTAGTGCACTGCAAGTCTTTTACATCGTACGACATGCAGATACACGAATACAGCCATTGCGAGTAAAAATGCAACCGATAGAAATGAACTGCCTATATTTCCTATGAATTCCATCGAGTTCAGTAAAATTACCATTGCATCAGGAGAAAATTTGACGGCGGCAATCACCACGATAACTTACCCCAAGGTGTTCGCCATACATGACAAGTAAATATAAGCCATATATAGATATACAGGTACCTAAATGCACGTGCATTCTAGATGCCTATAATTCCAAATACCAGGCACATATGGTCTTGGGAGAATTTTTTTTATGCAGCAATGTAAACCATTGAGTAAAATGACTCTGCTCTTCGATGTGTGATATCCTGAAAGTCAAATAAATTCATATGTGAATACTTATGACTATAGCTTGCTTGTGGATATCGGATGAGAGGAATGGCACTGGTGCAGAGTGCAATGACACGCGTATGCAGTTGAGGATTACTTCGGAGTACGTATACAATGGTTAATTGCCAGATATCCGCGATGCACTTGCACCTTCATTAAAAAACAGAGTATGATCTCATGAAGTTGGCAAAGTTCGTTATTGTGGATGAGGAGCAATCAGAGGGGATTAAATTAATTAGAAGGGATTGAGATGAGCCGATATAGACAAATGGAGAGAGAGAGGAGAGGCAAGGATGACTAGTATAAGGGCTAATAGATATAGAGGTCGTACTTGGAAAGCCGATCAATTTCCTCCTACGTGAACGTTGTTGGACTGGTCCATGCCAAGAGTAGGCCCACGAGCACATCGACTCGACGTCCAAGAGAGGATGCATTCGACTATCATTTACTAAGATGAACGGCATAGTGCAATCCAAATATCCTGTTGCTAATGTATCTCCGGGTTGTTCCATTCCCCGTTAAACCCCTGTAACGAAAGGGTTGAAGGGTTGTTGAAAATATTTTTTTTTAATTCATCGGTTCATCAAATACACTTGTAACTTACCGTTTTCATAATATTTGAATAGTAAAATTTGTAATACACGTGGAACCGGTAAAACGGAAGAACGATAGATTAATTCAAAATGCCAGTATGTGGATGGTTTCGAAAAATGATTTCGAAAATTTTACAAAAAAATTTTCTTCGGGTACACGGTGAACTCTGAAAGGCCTTACTTTACATCTGAACTTCCTCTACGTCCTTTGAGTATTTGAAGCTCTTCGCGGCCGCAAACTTGCCACTAAATAGCAAAAAAAAATGTCAAAGTATAAAAGACACAGCAATAACGAATGGTATAGTCAATGCCGAAGTAGGCAATTCCGATGGGACAAACGAGCGGTAACAGCGTTTGGCTCTTTATATGTCAAGTACGCAATAGATTACTTTGATTGATTGCCCCCGGATTAAAATTCCATTATGGGAATTATTGAGAATCGATGGTCAACGTGGGAAATGCACGATAGCGCTATGGATGACTGCCGTAAACGTTATTTGAGTTATTAAGTATCCCAAGCACTGGCTTTTCCGTGAAAGAGCTGATTTGTCGATATTTCCCAGTTCACCGTAGTTACCATCACCGGAAGTAGTACTGTCGCCCAATATTGTCACTGCAGTGTTGGAAACATTAGCTGAGTGCCGTCAGCATTAGCAGATTACATATAGTCAGCAGCCCAATCTCCCAGAGAGGATCAGAGACTATCAGCACGAGTGGAGAAAGAGCAAGGGTATGATAATTACCATTAAAAGGTGTCGAAGCAGATCCAAAAGTTAATTTCCATCCTGGAGCTTCGAGGAAGCTGCACGCGAATGGGAAATAACTCCGAGGATGCTGTTGTAGATGAAAGATGATGCTATGCAGGTAGCGCGTCAACGCAATCGCGCTACCACGTGATAGCTAAGGGCGCGAGAGAAATGAGAAATTTGGACTAGAATGCTGAAAAGGGACAGACGCTGAGAGACGGAGAGAGGCTGCGGTAGAGGACCCAGTCTACAACTAGCTCAAGGAGACTCGAGAATCACGAGAAAACTCATTGACACGGTGACGTCTGACATGTAATTTCCTAGAGTTGATTCTAGAACCAGCAAGAGTCGGCAGGAGTGACAAGGATCAACCCAAAGCGTCAGTTACCTCCTTCATTATCTCTTTGCACTTTTCCTTAGGCTGGATCGCACCCCAAATCCCCAGGAAACCCGAGTAAAGTCTCTCGCGCGAAACTTTCGGCTTACAAGATAATCCCAGCAATCCACTAGACTGATTTTAAGTATCAGCAGGTCACGGGGCTGCCTTTCGACTGCCTTCCGTCTTGGTCTATACCAAGCGTTGACGGGAAACCAAAGCTGAATCCACGTACCTTGAAGAGAGCTCTAGCCAGCACGGACGTAGGTGGACGGTCGATCCAAACGAAGATGACAGTGCGAAGAGAGACTGGGGACAGAAAGGTTAAAGCAAAGGAACGCGTACCGGATTTCCGGGTTCGTGAGGTCGTCCTCGACGACGATCCTGGGTACTGGGCGACAGTTGGTAAATGTTTTCCAATGTTCTCATGAATTTGAATAGCGCGCTCAAATTCTGCGCGACGCAATAAATAAAAGGATCAACATTAGTGGGTGCAGCAGAATGTGCCGCTACGAATTATACAAATCCTCGCACAAATCCCAATGGCTTTAGCGCATTACGTATACACGGCGGTCACGTAGACTCTGGCAGAAGGCTACGTGCGAAAACGAAACCGTCCCTCTATATGCGAACAACCCTTGGAGGCATTCGCGGCCACCGGCGACGGGCGTCAGTGAAACGGCTTTAGTAGTCAGCAATCCTAGGATATACACGTAAGACTTTAAAAATTAATTTTCCTATCCACGTGCAGTTATGAATTACGTATGTATGAATTTAAAAAAAAATTTTTTTTTTACTATCACAACATGACGTAATTACAACGCCGCGAGGTAACACCGCGTCCAACAAATACAGTTGCGCCGCGAAAACTGAATTTGCAAACTGTTTAATTTTGTTGGCTATTCATTAGCTAGTTACCAACTCGTTATTACGGCTCAGTAATTTATTACGATTTCAGCTACATGTTTCCTATATTGTTCCCAGGACACCACCAGGACACCTCCGTATACATTGCGACTATTGAAAAGCAGAAAAAATTCAAATTACGCGGGTCCGACGCTAAACACAGCACCCGCGTATATGTATACGTAACAGTTGCCAAAATTCCTCAGAGATATTAACGCGAGTCTGATTAATTTATACTCGAAACTGTGATTCTCCTGAGTCATTAAATTTGTCAGACACTCGGAGGACTTTGTATTTGGAATTGTCATGGTCGCGAGTAGGGGCTTATAAATCAGCCGCTAATAATTCTTAGATTATAATTCTATTAAGGCTGGCGCGAGGAAGCCGACGCCTTGGTTAGGAGACGTCGAGTGCCTATCGCTTTCGAGACTGCAGATTTAATTAGACGAAAATGTAGTTATAGGTACCCCGCGTACCGTAACGGGATACTAGACTGGTTGAGGAGATTCAGAGAGGGTTGAGGCTGAATTTCGAGACGTCGGTGATGGATGCGAGACGCCGGAGCCGACGCTGACTCGATTCACCTTTTGGTAATTTCACCGGGAACCCCTCGGCAACGACGTTAACGCCAGCATAAGCTGGAATTTGCAATCGAATGGATAAAATCTGAAAATTCCATTGAGTGTAAAGAAAATAAAGGACCAAGTGACAGTAAGGCAAGATTCTACGAGATTCCTAACTAACTTCACTCTAACCGGATGACGTTCGGATGTCTTTGAGAACGCATAAGATGGGTACAGAAGGATTGAGGGATAGGGTAAAGGGGCATTCCCATGGAACTAATAGGAGGAATTACAGGAATGTTGAAATGCGTTAAGGATCCTATACTCCGTCCCACTCTGGCAAGCGCTAATTACCAGGAATTCCAGCAACCCTCCACCCTGCCATCGTTAGAACAACCAGTCAGCTGGAATGATTGGCTGATTCGTATCGGATCGACAAACATCGTTGCATGAAAATACGCTAAAGCCAACCTGTCGCAATCAGTGCGCGTCGAAATATCAGAAACGTGCTCCACCATATTCCCACAGCATATCGCTCAAAGTATCCGACTACAAAATTTTCAGGATCCGCAAGTTTATCCAGGTTCGTGACGTATCTGAATTCAGGATGACGTCAGCCAAAAGCGCTTGATCTTACCTATCCTTATGAATTTCCAGAAAGTTTTTCCACTCCCGACGGGATTCAATTAGCACCGTCAAGGCGCAACTGCCTGCCAAGAATCCAAAAGAGAATAAAACTCCATGGAGAACGACCCTAAGTGGTCCATGGTTATCCAGCAAACGTAACCTCATAAAGAAGAGAACAACGACGAAACGTGTCTGCTCGCAGCTTAGATGCCCTGGGGCATTCTACCGGGTGTCCCCTCGATTTTACCATCTCCCACCCATTTTTTCTTTCCTTCATTTCACTTGGTAATGCTTCGTTCTCCCCCATTGTCTTCTTTCGATTGGACCAAGCGAAATCGTCGCTGAGGCTCATTCTGGGCATGAAGCGGTAAAAAAATTTTTTATTCATCATGGTCTGCCCGAATGACCACGCTCGATACAGTGAAACACAAAAAAAAGAGGATGTACAAATTAGGTTTAACAACCTTTGGTACCGCAAGCATATTATATGGACAAGTTCCAGGTTTGGCGAGGAGCGCGTGAGGTGCCTATGCTATACCCGGTTACTTCTAGCATTAGTGAGTCACGACCTCAGCAGTTCGTGCTTCCCTAGGCAACGAGTTGAACGTCCAAAGGATTGCTACGGGTAAATACGATTATCGGATCATATTTTCCTTCTAGAGTAAACGAGCTAGAAAATAATCCTACACTTTTACGGATATCTCTATTCCGATTTTTTCGCTGCCCCTCTTCTTCCCTTTGTCCGATCAACTTTCTTTTTCGAGAAATCCTTCATTCTCGAAAACTCCTACTCAGTCCGCATCCAACAATGAGGAAAAATGCTAATCAGCCGTTCATTAGCCCATGAGAAAACAATGGATTTGGCAATGCGTCCCTCCTCATTCAAGTAGGATAATGACGACAGAGCAAGCGTCGAAGTCAGGCTGATTAGTCAGGAAGAAAATAGAAAGAAACTGAGCTGAGCAAACTTCCTGAAAAGAGAAGCCACCTATCCGGTAAATAGAGATACCTCGAGATCAAATTCCATTGGCGTTATTGCCATAAAGCGAAAAGGACGTGAGGATGACGGTAGGAGGAGGAAAGGAGAAGGAAAAGGAAGGTAAACTCCACAAGGTTGAAGGTCCGCACGCGTAGAACAGCCTGCGCGGGGGACTCAACCAGACTCGTAAGTTAGTCCATTAATAACCGTCGTGTCGTGCAGCTTCACTGAGTATTTATGATGTACGAGTCTCAAGTTTGCCATGCCGCGGTTCGCCCAGTCATATCTTAATAACTCCCAACCAGCCGTTTCACAGTGCTCCTGAGACGAGCAGAAGGAGAAACGAACACGAGAATCGGTTGAAGAATGGGAACGCAGTAGAATTGAGAGAAAAACGAAAGAGACGAATAAGAATAGCCGAGGAAAGTAGAGTCGACGTGCATGGAGTCGTTATGGATAATTGAGTGGGGAAAAAAAAATTCGAAATTACTTTTTTTCATATTGGACAGATCGAAGGAGATGCGATTGTATATTAAAAAAAAAATTCTCACTCTAGACCATTTTGAAATAAAACTTTCTCAAATTTGCCATATTCTATAAATTCAATTCTGAGTGTTCTCAACCTTATAATTTAATACGACAATTCTCTTGGAAATATGTTAAACAATTTTAAATCCTCGAATTCCGTATTCAGTTCTTTTTAATGCCAACTTATGTTATGCAGACAAAGTTTAAATGTCGAGCGCTTTAAAAATATACCAAAAAACCCGTAAGCTCCACGGAAAAAAAGATGGCCGCGTCCTTTGTGCATTTTTCATTTGTTGATGGAAATAGAAGTCGTCCAAGATGCGACTGCACTATTGACTTGATCTCGAGCCTCGCGTCATTCCGCTTCTAATAATACACGCCTCGCGCTACGTCACCTTTTAATCTTTAATCCTTTACAGAGAGGGAGAGAGAGAGAGAGAAAAGCAAAGACAGCGTACGAAAACTCCAAGTGGAATTCTCCTATAGAAGAAGACCTGGAAAATTCTCACACGAGACTCGGTCGAATATTTCCGCACAGTACGTATTTCCCAAATGAGAGAAAGATGCGGAGGAAATCTGGTCGCAACTGCTAATCCATGCAGAATAAGCCCGATCAGTGTCTCGGTTAGGGAAATAAAAAAAAACTGAGCAATAAATTACCTAGTAGAGTGGAGAATTTAATCCGAGTTACAAATGGAGTGTCCGTCAGGGCAGCCAGGCTTTTACTTGTCTCGCTCAACCGTGTCAAGCGACTACTACCGTTCGGACATCTGCTACGCGAATTACTAGCTGCTACTACTAGCCAGATATGTATATATATGTATAGTATCCTAGCTATCAAGCTACCTATCTACCTATAACTCGGATAGAGATACGTAACGTTCCTGCAGCTTCCTATCACGTGGATGTTAGCCATGTTCGCCAGACCGGAAGGCCAACATGATTCGAATACGATATCCTGGACTGCTAGATTAGTATGGACCTATTCGCAAACACGCTACCTAATTACCTATAGATGGAACGTTACGCAATATCGCCATTGCCACCTCTGCATAATTGCATATACCTATATACTACTGATATGGAGTCTTTTAGATTTGCCATCCGGAAATACTTGCGGAATACTTATAGATGATGTAATTTCCATATGAAAATATCTTCAAATGCATTTCATCTATAAATATTCCTGCATAAGGGAATCGATTCCTTGACTAGTGGATAAAACTTTAATATAAAAAAGCAAATTTAGAGAGTTTCTAGATATATAGACTTGATTTGAGGTTAGTAATAAGAGAGTGTATATAAGTCATACAGACACTGTACATATCCTGGATCATGTTTCTGCTAAAGAGCATAAAACCAATTATAAAAAGGAACAAGAAGAAACAGATATTGTATATCTTTTTTCTTTTCTTTTCTTGTGACTTTATCCCCAATGGCGTATGAGCCAATCGCTGGCCCAATGGAATCAGAAATGGAAACTGATACGAGTTAATAATGTATCCTGCTAGGTAGACCTTATAGACAGAAGAGTAAAGACCTACAAAGTTTAGACAGCGAATCTAAAGTGTTCAGTGAAATTCCTATGAGTACTTACATAGGCTTTTTAAAAATCCAGTAATATAACAAACGGGGTTCAGGGCACAGATTCCTGCAACCGACATTTACCGACACTTCGAGAGCCTTTAAAGGTTCACACCTATGCTAAATCGACTTCGTGGATCCCCCTGATTTTAAGATTCTAGAAGCTTCTAGATCCTTCTTGAATGTTCTAAAAGGTTCTCGATCGTATGCAATTCCTAGAATTGGAGATAACATTTTTGAAATGCAACGTAAAATTACTAGAATCAGCCTTCTATTCATGCAATCGGCGATCTTCGTGATGTCACTCCTTGAAATCTAGCTTGGTAATTTCAAAAACAGGTAAGATTCAAAATCGAGTGATTCAAGAAAATAGCATAGGAGCGATGAATTTGTCGTATTTTAAAGTACGTGTGAGTTTTGAATTAATAGAAGGTTTACAATGGTCAACTCGATAAGCAGAAAAAGAAATGAAATATCTAAAAAAAATGTATCTGGGTTCGAATATATTACCCTGATAATAAACAGCTGCGATTATTTATATCAGGCATGACTGCAGTCTCGTGAAGGAGTCTTGCAATACCAAATAAATGTCAAAATAGGTAGAAACCATGGTGACTATAAAAGAAATAAGCAATAAAGAAAAACGGACATGAGAAAGTAAAATTAAAACTAAATAACTGTAGAATAGCACAAGTTATACAAAATTTCAAATCTGGAACAGATCGAGAAAGAAATAATGTAAGTAAGGCTAAGTAAACTGGGTAAAGTAAAGAAAAAAACAGGAAGAAAAATGAAGACAAAGAAAAAGAATAAGGGTATAGATAAGGAGATTAAATACTGTCATAAACAGGTATTAAGCTGTACGTGTAGCATGCTTGTGCCTACTTGAGCTATACATTTCAAAAGTTAATTATAATTATGGAATTATTTTTATTAGTTAGAATCGACATCTTTATCTCTCTACTGGAGAACGTATGATTTTCTGGAAATGATAAACCTCCTGGTAGATTGTTAACATTAGAAGACAATTAGCTTGACCACATAAAGCAACGATGATCTACAGAAAATTCGCAGCTGTCGCTAATTGTGCACGTGTACCGTTTGCGAGTCGGTACATACGAGTGCAATTACCCAGTACCTCCAATCGAGATATCGACAATCCTCTAGCTCAAGGAGAGACCATTAGGGAAGGTTCTCCATGTATTTCTAATACATCCATTAAGAAGACTACTGTACATACACAGATGCACAAATCTGTATGCATATTTTACATAACGATAAAAAGGCAGAAACTGACTATGGATACTTCTTAAATCGCCGACGCAGTTCACTGGAAGATTCTTGCGAGTAACTTAACTTGAAAATATGCAGCTTAGAAATATCTTCCTTCTTCTTGAAATAGTCATTTTCTCCGGATTGTTTTCATCCATCGTAAATGCATTAGAGAGGAGTTCAGAATCTTGTAGATAGAAAAGAATCCTGAATGACCCGATTGTCTGGAAATTATAGAATTTTTTTCAAGTCGGTAAAAGATATCAAAATCATCTTCCAAGATAGAGCATACCTTATGATGTGCGATAAGCGGTATAAAAAATTAAGTGAAAAACTGGAAAAATGTTTACACGTGATTACAGTTAATATTCGTGATGAACTGGAAGAATGAATATTTATAAAGAATACAAAATCCAACAGACTAAATAAGCAATCATTTTTCAAAATCATCCGTTTTCGAGACTCGTTATCATTCTGCGTTACGTAGACTGCCTGAAGGATGATTTTCTGTCTGCTTTTCAGATTGTGCCATCGTACGATATACACTCCATAAATTATTGATTTACGTGCTGAATGTATTGTGACGTACTGTAACAATAGCAAAAGAATATTACAGGCCAGTACGTCGAAGCTGAGGACGATAAAAAGTTTTGTGGAAGAATGCAATAGTGATTTCAAAGAGTATGAATTAAATGTGACATTATTTATAAATTCTACTTTTATCATAGGTTATCCCCATAATAAAAATTACGAAGGGATCGATGTTCGAGTTCTGAATTCTTTAACGAAAGCTTTGAATATGACCGCACGGATCGTGGAACTACGACTGCACATACTTTTGGCATAATGAATAATGAACTTGTCACTGGTACTCTGGGTAAAATAATGAATAATGAAACAGACATATTCATGGATTTGAGATTAGCATCTGTGTGGTCTAACGAGACTGTTCGAAATTCAGTATCGATGTTTCTTCATCAATTTTGCTTTATACTACGTAAAAGCTCACAAGTCCCAGCATGGCTTACCATGTATGTATGTACAATTGTACATACATACACCATAGTCGATGCTAATGTTGTATGATTATGAAATATTGGTTATGTTTAAGAATTCACTAGCTGATTTGTGAAAGAACTGATTGATGCAATATTTTGTTGGTTTTAGAAAAGCGTTAGTGTAAATTGGCTGTTCGGTATATGTAAATTGTATTTTTTTAAAATAAATATGCAAGATGAATGTATGTGTGTTCAGAGAACCGCAGTTTTTTGTCGCGCATAAATAGCGCGTGTGCTCGCAGCATAAAAACAGATTTGTAAATCTTTTGAAATTTGAAGATTTTATATTAGCAACACTTTTCGAAATGCTTTGGTTATTTTTTGGAAGTTCGCGCAATCAACTAACTAATATAAAACCAAACTAATATTAACTTAAGCAACCTATCGAAATACACAATGAGGAATTTTTTGGAGTTCCACAAAGTCTGTATACTACTCTATGATAACACTTTAGTTTCTCTGACAAAAAATTAGCAAATGTCTACTACTATATACTCTTTCGCCAAAGTTTAGGTAATCTTTCGGTAACAAGAATTCACCGGGTGACCTGGAGAAAACTCGAGAAAAATTACTTCCTTTTAAATTGTACGATTTGCAAACTTATGCCTCTGATAATCCACGTAATTGTTATTTTAATCTGTTGCTTTGTTTTGGTACCTGAATTATTTAAAAATTTAAGAACACAGGCCAAACGTATGTTGAAAAGAAAAGCTACAGTGAACGCTTATCTGAGAAAAAATTAAATTTCCAACAAAGATGAAAACAATTTAGGACATTTCTAAATGAAGAAAAGTCTTAAAATAACATATATACTCTGTATTGTGTGATGACGTAGTAAAGATTAGTAATAAACATATTGAATTATTTCTCTAATCGACTGAACACAAATAAGTATTACAAATATTTCAATCAAGATCTTGTCACACAGTTCCTTTTGCAATCATTCGCTTCAGTCCGAACGCACACTTACAATCAGTCGAAGCCCAGACACAGGCACGTGTAGAAACAGCGACACGGTGTAAACAAAGCAAACTGATCAGTTTGACAGAATGTAGAGGAAAAGTTATCGGAAGCAGGCATATGTACGTATATTTTATCGAGTAGACAATTTCAAGCATCTTATATTGTTTTTCATTCTTTAATATTATTCGTTTCGTTTCAGGTATATTGTTTCTAACCTCAGCACTCACCGTATGTATAGAGATGGTGTGTATCTGTTCGCTTCAGGCAAACGCTTTAACTATCGAAAGTTTACATTGAACGCATGTCAGGTCTCGTATCAAAATACTTTACTGTATTCACTAGCACAGTGTTATATATGGTCAGACGCCGTAATCACAGCTATGTCATTATCATTTAATAAGTTAAAGAAAAGAGCACCCGAAGAGGTGACAGTAAAACGCAAAAAAAAAATTGATAGATTCGATGGACTTACAGAAGAAGAAGTACAAAAATATACTTTATCGGACTATTTAGAACCAGATTTAGATATGGTGTTTGTTGGAATTAATCCTAGTCTAATGGCTGCACATCGTGGAAGATATTATGCCGGTCCAGGCAATCACTTCTATAAACTTTTGCATGAATCTGGATTGGTTCCTAAATTTGTCAGCTTTGAAGAAGACTACAAGCTTTTGAAATATAAAATTGGATTGACCAATATTGTTCATAGAGCCACTAGATCTTCAGCAGATTTGAAACGTATGGAAATTAAAGAAGGCGCCTCAGTTGTAGAAGAAAAACTAAAGATATTTAAACCCAAAATTGCTATATTCAACGGCAAGGGTATCTATGAAGTTTTTGCTAATAAAAACAGCAAGTCTGCTTTTAATTTTGGTTTACAACCAGAACGTATTGGAAACACTGCACTTTGGGTTGTTCCATCGAGTAGTGCTCGTTGTGCAAACTTTCCTCGAATGGAAGATAAGCTACATTTTTATGTAGCTCTAAAAAAGTACTTACTGTTTCTAAAGGGTGAAATAAATGATGTAGATGCTAAAGAGTTTTTCTTTGAGGGAAAATGTAAACAGTTTATTCCAAGTACTTCGAAGATGTGGAGACGTAAAAATATGTCTGCATTTTTATATGGTGGTAGAGTTGCTAATAAAGACACTGTCAATTTAGATACGTCTGAAGAATGTATAGCGATTGTACAAAGTACCGAATTCATTGTTAAAGAGCTTGGAAACGACTCAGAAAATTCATTAGAGAATCTTGAAAATAAAAACGAATCTCTTGAAAAATGTCTGGCCACTGCTATGGAAGCCACTTTTAGTTTAGAGCATGAAACCAAAAAAGTCGAAATAACCGATGAAAATTCGACTACTGAAAAACTAATCACATGGAATCTCAAAGAAGACGCTCCAACAAATCATTTACCATACTCGGAGGATAAAGAAACGTACAAAAGACTCGGAAAGAGATCTAAGAAGCCTTCTCCAAAATTGATGAGACCGCCGAAACAGCCACATATTAAGAGAGAACAGGATTCTGCGGATTTTGTAAATTTAATAAAACAACGTCTCTCTGAAAAGAAATGCCTGGATGCAAACACCATTACAACCAGTAAAGAGAACGTTAACATTATTATACCATGCCGCGTAAATAGAAAGAAATTGAAACACATTAATGTTAATTCAAACGAACTTACCGCCGAAGATATCCTGGCATCAAATGACTCCAAAAATCGAAATTTCGAAGACTCGTAATATTTTCATTATATCCATCGTTTCACTGCACCACTAGAGTATTTATTATTTTATAAATCCCCGAACACTCTTGAGTTCACAAATAAATTTGAAATAAATATTCGTATGCATTACAATTTAGCGGCTTAATTTTTCCATCGCAAGTTAATAGCACTGCTCTAAAACTACCACACAGTAACGCTCTTGAAAATAACTATAATATTTACATAAAATAATGAAAATTTCAGAATTAAGGAACTGCAACAATTGCAACAATAGTCTGAACTTTATGAAATACACCGCCGTTTGGTAATGTCGTTAACGGAAGATAAATAGAATAGGGAGTCCCGTATGTTTCGTACCGCACGAATCTGCCATACTGACGGATCATCGAGAGTCCTGCCACCTGTGACTAGAAGCAGATATTACATTTAGTCAACATTTATAACTTTTTCGATATATAAATTTCTCTACAATCATTAAACATGTTCGAAGTATTGATCTCAAAAAAGGCTACACTTTACATCAGATGAAAGATAAGGTATTTTGCCAATTAAAAACGCCATTAAATTCTTTACTATATCGTTAACAACCAGTACTTGTATAGTTGCGACATCTGTCGGTAGTTTTTTAGCAATTAAAAAAGAATCAATCCCATTCACAGTAAGAATAAAAAATTATCTTCCACGATTTAATTTTTTCCCCACTTATCATTTGCCTCACCTGGAAAATATCAGTAAAATTCCCTAAAGCTTGTCTTAATATATAATTCTATTATTAAATTACAACGAGTCAGTCAAGTAAATTCAATATTGACTCCAACATATGAATTCAAAGCGATAGATTTCTTTTTAACTGACTGTAGATTTTTAATATTTTAATAAGCTAGAATTAAAAACCTTGAAGGAATTTGCATCGTCCGCTTTATTGCTTAGTCTATATACATCTTGCGTCAGACCATAAACGGTAATATATCCTAGTAATATATCTCATCCTATTATTCCGATAGCATTTCATTTCTAATATGTAATATAACACTATTTCTTACAAATTCATATGCACGAGACGCTTAAAAAGAGATTATTCGTTCATAGTACACCCATACATCCATTCCTAATTTATAATTAGTCTTACAAAATTAATCCCTTAAACCGATAAGAACACATACGTATGTAATGAAATGTATTAACAACAAATTTGCAACAACGTATTTCAAACCAACAAAATGTATAACGATATTCATTATTACAAAGTATAATCCATAATTAAAGTATCAAATATCACAACAAATGACTTAATACAACCAACAACGATAACAAAAAAGTATGTATCGAGCCTGTATTTGTACAAAATTGTAGAAAAAAGTCGAGACAAAACAAATTATGATAATATTTTCTTCAATCACTATGTATCAAGAAAGCATTCAGCTATATTATATTTCTAAGAAAAATAATTGATACATAAAATAAATACGAAAATCAACAATAATAATAAAAAGATTCAAGTTATCCACGATCAGTTAAAAATATTGTAGACAAATGTACTGCTCTCGTTTACATAACTCAAATGAAACAGAAAACACAATCTGCCTAAAAACAGTAATAAGATTCATTTCGCCAACTCTGAGATTCTAACGTCTGCGCGAAAGAGCGAAAGCATCCGAAGGAACCCGAGTATAACAGGCCGCTCGATACGTGCGTACGTGTCTATCATTTCGTATCGCGGCAGTGAGGCATTGACTGTCTACTAGTTTGATACTTGCTCTTTCTTTCCTCTGTGACAATCAGTGATCAGTGGTGATATAACTATTTCAAAATGTGAGTACCATTGCTACTAGTGATATACCACTAGATAATTTTTACCAGACTTCCCATGTCAAATGGATTCTGCGCATTTCAACTTTAAGTAGCCCGTGTCCTGACGCATTTCGTTCATAAATTCACCTGGAGGTTACTAGAACTTGTATTCCCATCCTTACTACCTTACCTACATCGGTTTAATTTTCATGAGACAAAACTTTCTCACATTTTTTTTCCTTTGGGTTCATCCATAGTAATTGTGGTTATGGACAAGCGTAGTGCTAACGATTCTTGTATTCGGTGTACAATTTCGTTGAACTACGTATTACAATCTACATTGTGTCCTAACTCCGACGTGTTTCACAAGAGCTGACCATGTGTATAGTATGTAGGACTTGAGACCGGTTTCAGCTGCTGTTAACAACACTATCGAAATCATTGTGATATAAATGACAGAATGAATCATCTATATGCAAATTATGGCATTAGACATGGATTGGAACTGTCAACTCTTTAAAATTTCAACATGCATCGTTTTCAGTAAAGAAATAAACCGTTGACTGTCACGTGTGTTTCAGTAATTTTTTCCTTATCAGGAAGAATTACACAACCTTGAGTAACAATATTAAACATATTTTACGAGAAAACACGTCACCTGACCTCAATATATAGCACATAAATATTGTATAGCTTAAAAAATATTAGGTTAATTAAACCATTTCGTGTCCTATTTATCTCTTGTGAATACTTTTACCATAATTAATCTAATACTTGATCCATTAAGAGAACAAAAACTTATTACAACGTCTCAAACACATGTAAATAAGTAGATCGACCATGAACTTCAATGACATTCATTACCAAACGATGTCCGAGTAACATTGAGGTTCATTTTATCTCGTCAAAAGTATCAATTACCTTCAAAGTCCCCAATAGAATTTTTTATTATTACGCAAGAAAAAGAATTCACAAAGACTTCAAACTAACTGAATTGTTCGTTCCCATTGTATGCACGAGGATTAAAATCAAACGTAATTTGCAATTGAAGAACGGAACATACGAGTATCTCGACTCTGTATACAATATAAACTAAATAAGTCATGGCTTATTCGATTATCTCACCTCCTTTCATGCACAGCAAGATATCATCATAGCAATTACAAATTTGACCAGTAGACTCTTGTACTTTGTATTTGTACCAAGTGACATCATGCATTCACGTTACTATGTATATATCTATATTTACAGAGACTATAAATTAATCATAAGAGGATCATGATTAATCACCTCAAATTTGTATCAGTCATTGGACTTTTATATACGGTCGGAAGAATCATAGGGAGTGTCTTATTATACATAGTTAAATGTAAGTCAGACGAGGAGGCAATATCAAATTTCCATAAGGAAGACGAATGTAACGTGTTACAAATTTGAGTAGGAATTCATAAATTGCGTGTAATTTACATTTAACTATGTATGTATGTTACTTGAAAGGTTATGTTAAATAGGTTCCTATAACCAGGAAGTAACCACTCGCTGGTAATTCTTTTACTATTCAAATAAAACTTTACGATTCTATGAAATTCTCATTGTTCCTAATCATGGCTTACGGAAATTACGTCGTTCGAGGTCTGTTCATTCGTGCG
Organism: Trachelus stipa; assembly: GCA_036026315.1. NCBI lineage: Eukaryota > Metazoa > Arthropoda > Insecta > Hymenoptera > Cephidae > Trachelus > Trachelus stipa. The sequence goes on along the minus strand of JAYRCB010000652.1, from coordinate 1,212,867 downwards.
TTGCGTCTTCGGATATTGTACCGAGTTCATTTTATTTTATTTTATTACGAATCGAGCGCAACAGAGCGGTTATACGTTTGCATTTCCCATCTTCAAGGAAAGGAATATGCTGACTTCATCTCGTTACGCACAGCATTCTTACACGTGTTTGATGACTCTCATCTTTGAAGTCCAGCGGATTGCTCATTTTACACAAATATTTAACTACACAGGTCCAACTCTAGGAACACATGTACTTTACAAGGTGAGGTGTGTAAGACCTCAAACAATGGAGCTCGATTGTAAGGCTACTAAAACAAATAGAATAGTTCAAAAGTAGAGTTTTACGTCACTCTTCTCTTAGTTTAAACAAATTTAATGACCAAGTATCAAGTAATAATTATCTAGTAGAGTTTTTTTAATTCGTTGAAAAAATACGTAGAGACAAATTGACAGGAGGGCTAAACATAAAATTGGTGAAGTTTTTGAGAGCACACTTGTGTAGTTAAGGGTTAAAGTATTTTTAGATAGACTGTAATCATTAAGTTACATAATTTAGATACTCGTTATATTTATTCCAAGTGGCTGGTGGAAAATTATAACATTGCATGTCTCGTGGGTCTGTAAGATACGAAAATAATTGTAGTTTTTTTTCTATCTTTAAACAATTACTGTTATTGTCAAATGACATTGATTTCTTGTTATAAACAAACGACTCTGACTTTTAAAAATTATTATCATTTGTAGCTATTTGTAGATCGGACAAACGCAACCGGTCACGGGGATGGCTAATGCAAAATAGAGTCGTAAACTCACGTGGTATCATCGTGAAATTGAAGAAATCAGTTTCACATATTCTTTGTAACAAATTACGCCTCATATCATATTATTGCATAAGCACTGTAATTGCGTAATATTAATAATAATAAAGATACACATAAGATGATTCATTTCTTAACCTATTTCTAATAAAGTAATAATGGATTTTCGTTACACGTAACCAGTACCTGCTTTTTTAATAATAGGAATAGTCTTATCAATGTTCATGGTCGAAGGTCACTCTTCTTATCTCGCAATTAATAATTTCTTACTACATCCACATTTGCTGGTCTCTTCCGCTAAAATATGAAATATTCAATCTGAGCCATTTTTCGAGTCTCATTTGTCTGGCTGCAAGGAAATAGATGAAAATATCACAACTTTTGTCAATAAATTGAACATTCCTAAAACGTCGTAACGCAATGTTAGATCTTTCACAGTCGCATCTTTTATTGATACAATGTGTGTTTACAGGGTTCTCGGCATATCCTGCAGTAGTATCGTCGTGGCATTATTATTGCTGCTTATGATACTTTATGCAGTCAGTCAAACAGTTAGATACCGATTGAAATTTGTTATTTATATTGTCTTGGTTGCCATATCCGCAACTGCCTTTATCCCGCTGATGGTCTTCAGACCCCGAGATTGGAGGAATGCATCGTGAGTTGACGTATAAAATTTTGTTGCATATTGTCATTATTATCTGTAATTATGATTAAAAAATGTATTTAATCTCTCCCATTTAGAATACCGGCATTCCTGTGCAATCAAGTCGGTAAACTGTTGGGAGTCAACATGATATCCCGTGGTCATGAAAATATCGTCGACGACACTGGCTCTGTGGTATTGATAAATCATCAAAGTGGATTAGACTTACTGGGTATGCCTGCAATTAAACATATTTTGCAATTAAACCTAATTGCCTTATGGAATAAAAATGCGTTAAGGTCATTCTAAATCATTGTGCAGTTTTGTCGACTCTCTGGCTGATAATGGACAGATGCACTGTGGTATCTAAGAAGGAAATACTTTATCTGGGACCCTTTGGATTAGCCTCGTGGCTCTGGGGTACTATATTTATAGACAGATTGAACGCCGAGAAAGCTCAAAATACCATTAACTCAACAGCTGAAATTATAAAAAAGAAAAAGGTACGTATATAGGTTAAAAGTTTATTAATAATATTCAGTTAGTCAATTTCAAATTTGTATTCTTATCTGTTCTAGGCTAAACTCTGCCTATTTCCTGAAGGCAAGAGGCACGCCGGTACAACGCTTCTGCCCTTCAAAAAAGGTGCTTTCCATGTGGCCGTCGCTTCCCAGATGCCAATTCAACCTGTCGTCGTCTCCAGATACTACTTCTTGAACGACAAACTCAAGAAATTTGACTCGGGTTAGTTTTTATTAGCTGAAACAGCAACGCCAAAATAAGTTTGAAACACTGAAACAGAGGTTTATTGAAATGCGTACACTGTAGTCAGAGGTAGCCCTGCTAACACACGACTGTTTCACTCATTCCGTGTAATATGTTGTCCTTCCTTTTCGAATTGAATGTGTTACATACAAGCCAAGCAAAAATATTTTTTTCCAACTGTCAATGGTTTTTACCTTCTCATTGAGCAGGTAATGGTGCAAATCTTTTCTTAACTTTTACTTTTCGAGAAATGTACAACGTGATAGAGACAGCATGTTACGCAGACTTGTTTCCATTCTATCTGACTACGCGGTTCCCCCCACTGTATACGTTTCAATATGCTTGTATTTCAGTAGTTTCAACAAACTAAGGAGAAACTGATGAGATCTTTTTCTTACTTCTACTTACAGGGACTGTCTACGTTACAATCCTTCCAGCTATTCCCACTGCTGGTTTGACTAAGGAAGATATTCCTACACTCATAGAGAAGGTTCACAGTGTAATGAACAAAACGTTCCAAGAGTCCTCGCAGGAGGTTCTCGTAAATCATGCCAAAGTAGTGAAGTCTGAGTAAGAGTTGCAAGAAAGTCAAAGCAGAAATGATGCTGATAGTGTTTAGATAGTCATTCCATTTCAAGGAACACAGTCATACGAAAAGGCTTACGAGCATTCGTAATAACCAAACTGATATAATTCTATCTACATTTGACGAAACTTCAAGGCGATTGTTAGTATTAGAGCTTTGAGTGATGCCAACGGGTTTCAGTCATACACAGTAATCTTACGAAAAAGATAGTAGGGCGATAGAGCCTTGCACAATTACATATTAACATTAAGAATTCGGGCAGCCGTGGAAAAAGTGCGTGATAAAGGAACCGTGATGTCCGGAACTTTTTTTTTCGTTATTGTCGTCATATCAAATATCACACATTATTTATTAGTTCTATACTTAAATAAAAAGACGCTATTTTATTATTTCTTTTTCTTCGAGACAATTTCTTTATTTGCGCTTACTTTTCTTTTTTCACTTCCCAGGAAGTCACACTTTTACTGAAAATCAATTATCTCGACATATCGATCAAGTAACGACTCAGTTTGCACAATTTTCAAATATCAGTCTGAAGTAATAACAACTGACTCAAAGATTTTTCATTTATATTTATACAAATACGGAAAATAAGTCCTAACTGTGAAATTACTTTTATACTCGTATACACATACGTATTAATATATTGCGAACGTAGAAAGGTTACCCAGCTGATGCCAAACGCTTGTTGTAATCAGTGCGATAGGATAACAGCTGCCATATCTCATTGATACCCTCAGCTGAATAACCCTGTATATCTAATATCATATCTCTAGGCAACCGCAATATTATAACTCATAATTCACTATAACGGTATTGTCAGTTTTCCATAGTGAATCGTTTTATATCAAATTCAACAGAAAACCTCTCGTGATTGCGAAGATTTCTTAACCGTATATCCTGAAACTCACGAATGTATTATATATAGGTGTCACAACGTGTTCGCGATAAGACTCGATCAATTAAATTTGATAACCGTTGCATTTGTCGATGACAAATATGACAAAGAGGACTGATTTGAATTGTAATAAGAAAATGAATGAAAACGGTAAAAAGCGTAGAGATAAATAACCAGAGAAGAGTAATATATCTATTCAACTGTGCTCTATGTAATTTCGAGGCCTTAGTGTGAAACGAAACTGTTTGAGGGTAAAATAGCCGGTGCTGAGGACATTCATTGTTCCTTTTGGCTTTTAATGAAATTCATTTGGCGTGATAGAATTGCAACAGAACCCACAACTACCCGATTCGTAACATCTTTTAATCTCATTACATGGGAAACTCGCTTAACTTCATCCAGCTTACACGGGTAAGTGGAAGAGTACGTCTTAATGTTTTCGTTTGCCAGAACAGCGGGAAAGGGGGAAACGTCATGACCGTTTCCTATACCTGACTGGTTCTTTTTAAGAGTTTGGTGATTCTTAAGTGACGCTTCTATACTGACTGATCTTTCATTCCTATGTGTGTAGATAATTGCGAATTGTAACTATGCTCTATCATGAAAAATATCATTCCACTATGATTATACAATCGAAATAGAAGACATAAATGTAAACGAATATACTGTTGTGTGGTATTTATATATAGTTTATACTAATATTATACACGTTTGAAGATGTTACCATTGTAATAAATTATTTTAAACTATTAATCACTTCTACTGTTCTACTAACCTTATTTCACTGGTGCTACATTACTTACCAAGTCCTATAATTGTTTCGAAAAAGTGCGCCAGACAAATGGTTATCCTAGAGCATGTTCCAAAATTCTTTACGAGTACTGCAAGCATCAATGTATTTCTATTTGTACGCATATGAAAAAGGACAAGAAACGTTCGTTGCACTGGTAGTAATTTTAAAATTACCCCCACAAGCATCATCGTTGGCTGTACCGTATATGATAGCTTTGACTCAATATAAATAGTAAAAGAAACATAACCGTGTATTTTGTGCCTCGCTATTACGATATAAAATATATATATCTATATATAGCATTTCAATACGTAAAGTCCATTGGTAGGTGTCAGCGACGCTAAGGCTCGCGTGACACTTTTTCCCACAAGATGTTCTCCTGTTTAGCCAACAATAATAGAATACTGACAGTCGGTAAATACATTTTTCTTTAACTCTTCAGCCAGATTAAACACGAAATATTAACATTGTTTTCTTACAATAATGTCGACAATTACTATTAATGTATCTGTTTATAAATATTAAGCAATTAGGATAGATTACACTTTGTTGATTCGTCCGAGAAAGTTATCATGGCTAGAGGGACGATTACAGCAAAAAAATAGAAGTAAAATGATCGATATTAACACTAGATGGCGGTAAGAACGGACTTCAGTCCGGCGCATTGGGGAGACGGAAGAACATATGTTTATGGTTGGGCGCATGCTCAGTAACTGCTTCCGCGACGTACCTAGCCATCTTTCCAGTCAAGCAAAAGTGATTGTTTTTCAACTTTAGTCTTATTTAATTGAACTTTTATTAATGTCAGAGCCACAGTCCGCGCTTTTACTACGAAAACAATTAGCAGGTAGTCCTCGCTAGCGGTATAAGTGTTAAGTGTAAGCCGAGAGTCGTGCGAAAACGTGGTAAAATCTGAGGTCATTTTTAGCAACGAAACCGAGCGACCTCGCTACTACCGTCGCTCATCTCGAGATTCCTTTGTGCTCGTACGTGGACGTGATATGCTTTTAATCAAGGTGCCATAAGCCGAAAACTGGACCCCGTGCGTTATTTTCCCAGGGTCCCCAGGCTCTACGCCCTGGTCAGGGCGTGAAAATCAATACGGGTCCAAGTCGTGTGTGTGCCTCCATGAATAACGTTAACCTAGCATTCTGCATTTTTCCGTTCGGCACGTACCACGCTAACATTACCGGGACCGTGCGCATCAAACTCCTCCATGAAAGTCAAGTCGCTAAAATAATTGCTGTCTGTTTATTTATAGCCCTCGCTATAAGCTACTAGCATGCAAATGTGCGGTTTCTTCAAAAAGAAATTCAACATGAGCACAAATATTTCCCGCATTCTCCTTTTCTCTCTTCCATATTCCCTTCAATCCTGTCTTGTCTTTTTTTTTAACAATCCTTCGTTCTCTCTTTCTTTTTTCCCATCTTCGTCCTTTCTCTCATTCTCCCTCTCCCTACTCTCTTTCCCTCTCTTCGTCCCCGGCCCATCATTCCGTTCTCGCTCCCTTTTTGTTCCCTCAACGATGCTTCGCAATTGCAAAGTAATCCTTGCCGAAATTCCCGATACGCTACGTGAATCTTTTCCCTGTGCTCAGTCACGTCCACCCTTCTTTGAACTTACTACTTTCCTATATTTTTCTCTCTTCTTCTCATCTTTCCTAATCGCAAGGATTCATGCGGCTATTTTCCTGTGTTTCTCATGGTTTTACCGTTTTAACCTGGAATAGGCTCCGCATCGGCTAAACCTCAGCCATAAGGCGGACCTCGTTCCACAAGGAACCCAGGCTACATAACCTAAAAGCGCTGCGCCACCACAAGTCAGCGATATGAGAAAATATGCGACGATATTCTAATACAAGACGGATGCGCAGTTTCCTCATACAAATTCTTTGAGCCTTTCGACCCTTGCTTTCTGTATGAAATCGATCCTATTTCAATTCTTTTTTTTTACTTTCTATATTCACCCTTGCATCACCCGTTTGTATCAATTAATCATGCTACACAGACCACACGTGTTCTTTATTGCTACATTTCTTAATTTTTTTTTCAAAACAACATAAGACATTGCGATAATAATTTCTTCGTGAACATCCCTCGCGTATAAAATTATTGTATGATTATTGAAGATTATTCTAACTAAATAATTTTCATGTTTATTAAAGAATATTCCAGAATTCAGTCAGAACTATTTTGTCGTTATGTCCGTTTAAATTTGAATTCACTATGATGTCCGTGACCTTAAATTTTATCTACAATCACTTGCACACTAAATCCAAATATTCCCTTTCTTGCAATTGACATCAATTTTCTTCATACTAATAAATAAAATTAAATCTTTCAATTCAGCTTTAAAATTGACAGCGAACATAATTTCATCATGTTTAAATTTGGATTTATGAAATCCGTCATTAAAACCGCTTAGAAACGTGGTTGCTCCAGATTCATCACTGATAAGATAATACAAGCAGAACAACGCACATCGGCAGCGTACATACGAGAAACAGATATCAAAGCACTGTTCACTTTATCGAATAATGCTAAAAATGGAAATGATATCCCTACGTCATTTAAATTTCGAAGACTCACGGCTATACGAACATACAAATTTCGTTACTTTTATGTTGTGTATTACATTTTCGATTTTTTTTTTACAGAATTGAATAAAAACCCAGTAGAAGGGTTTTCGGCAGGCCTCATAGACGACAATGACATATATCGATGGGAAGTGCTCATTATTGGACCTCCGGATACGTTGTAGTGAGTATAAAGTCAATCCAATAATAAATTCTAAATAATAAACGCATATATATATATATATCACGTTCACGCCGGGGCGGAATACGGAACAGTGGAAACATGACCCACCAGTGGGTCACGCCGGCGTGAACGTGTTAAATATATCCCCAAACTTCATTTTGCCTATCTACTGCTCCATATATTCGGTCGTGAAAGACATTCCTAAGTCTCTTTTCCTCGTCATTTAAAAACTATCGATTCTCCCTACAGCGAGGGCGGTTTCTTCAAAGCGCATTTACAATTTCCCAAAGAGTATCCACTCAGGCCACCAAGGATGAAATTCATCACAGAAATATGGCACCCCAACAGTAAGTATAATCCATAATGGCGTAATGGTATATTCATGTCTGGGTATATATAATATATTAACGATTCAACTTGGCAACGTTTGTATAGTCGAAAAAAATGGTGATGTGTGCATATCGATCCTGCACGAGCCTGGGGATGATAAATGGGGATACGAAAAAGCATCGGAACGGTGGCTACCAGTTCACACAGTTGAAACCATTCTTATCAGCGTTATTAGTATGTTGGCTGATCCGAATGACGAAAGTCCTGCGAACGTTGATGCCGCCGTAAGTTTTTCTTTTTTTTGTTAGAAACTCGTATAAAAATTCTAATGAGCCTCCATCGATTGAATCTGTGTTTTTCACTTTTTCGTTGTAGAAAGAGTGGAGGGAAAGTTACACAGAGTTCAAGCGGAAGGTGGCGAGGTGCGTCCGAAAAAGCCAAGAGGAGTGTTTGTAGGAGAAGAACAAATACACAAACGGAAAGACTTATTTAATTCTGGTATGTAGAGAAAGCCGTGTGCATGTTCATATTTTTTGTTCTTTTCTCAAAGACCCTGGTCGTTCACATCTCTTTGAGCGATGCTGTTATCTCTCTTTTCTTTGTTTTGTTCACCGTGCAGGGAAACCGTAAGCACTGTACGAGAGAACCCGAAGTTCAGCATTAAAGCTAACGGACAGCAGTGCCACTAAAAACGGATAAAGCCTGACCCATCCTTACGCAGAGTGAGAGGGAGAGAAAGCGAGACAGCGAATGCGAGAAAAAAAAGGTGAAAAGCAGTAATATGAACAGAGTGTAAGAAAGACGGTAAGGAAGAAAGAATTTAAAAAACGGGGGAAAAAACAAGAAGTAAACTTGGTTAAGAAGAGAAACGAGAGACGATCTTCACGCAGCTCTGTCGCGTCTCCGAACCACCGCCACCGACGAACCATCCATCTATACGGAAAAGAAACACATGCAGCTCACCTTTTACATAATACAGTTAAAAAAAAACTAATTTACAACTATACATAATACAAGGAAAGAAAATCATCTGTACGAATACTACCTTAATATTAATAGTTATTGTAAACTTAACCCCGTCCCATACCCCACGCCCATTGAAGAAACGTCTGCCCCGCGCGAATCCCCATCAACCCTTTGTAATTTAAAATATGTTTACGTTTATCAACTCAATAACAATTCCTTAGCGTCGTTTCGTATTTTCTTACTTTCATATAATATAAACAATTTTTGTAAAACTCGATACAAGAAACACGAAGAAAAAAATCGTTAAAGCCAAAATGAGATACAATTATCGTTCAATGTAAGCCAGAAAAGTGGAAGGAAATACATACGAATTACTACGATACTGCGATATCATATAAAAATGGATATCAGGTAAAACACGTATAAATTGTTTTGCGTAGGATAAATAATGTCTCGAGTATCTTCATCGAAACGTAAGTTGCCAAAATGCTAACAAATCCTCTAAGTAATGCTTTATTACGAACATACAAATATTAGGTGACATAAAAACTATGCGTAATTCGGAAAATCGACGTGTGAAACTTATTTGTATTTCGCTCTATTAATACCATCGCTGCTCAAGGGCAATTTTTCCCTTCCTTTCAATCTGACTTGCGATTCCAGTTACGGACTTACGTTGAAAATGAAACAACTTTGTCCAATTATATATTAGTATTGTCAATTAAATTTTGAAGCACGGGAAATAATCACTTCATTGAATCTTTCCTAACCTTCCGTGCATATTGAGCGATATAAATCATACATTTGTATAACCATTTATACAACTGTGGTATACAATTTAATATAAATTTCTGATTTTTTCTTTTCTTTATGGCCTCATCATCAAATGGTAAAGTGCCTAATTTTTTCTGACATTCGAATTTGTAGTACTAAGGTAAAATTAGGAAGTGCTCATGAAATTAGGTCTAATGTTTGATAAACATGGCCATCCTCTGTGAAATGGTAAAGTCTCATAATAAGAGATAATAAGGAACATCTTTATATTCATCTTATTATATTTTTTTTTTCAATTAATCTGCGTTTTCTTTCCTTCTCCTGTCTTGTGGATTTATTCCGATGTAAAACAAGTACCAGTTCTTTCACATTATGTGAATCAAAGCATTTGTAACCGCTGTAAGAGTAAAGACAAAAAGGTAAGATTAGTGTAGTTTACTTTTATGAATATGATATATGGTAACAATTGAGAATCTTCTCTAAACAGTTTATAGGTCTTTCCTTCGACCAACCATATTATTGTCCCATCGGAAACTAACTGTGAATTGACGTATCGCACTAACTGTACAACAGACTTTCCTATATTTTTTATACTATTATTTTATTATATTTAATTTGTTTGATTACTATTATTATTATTATTTTCTTAGACAATTATCCCAAAGGTATCGTGTCCTAGCATCTAATAAGACAAAAACTTTTATTGCCGACATTTCTCGTTGGATATTAATTCCTTCGGTATATTTTGGGTTGAATTATTTTATTGAACTTTTCTTTTGAACGCCAGTGATTATAGTTGTTTCAGCAGAAACAAAGCTAAGGAAGCAACAGCTTTTATCTGGTCCATCATAGTCTGGTCATTTCATTGTAAACTTCCATCCGTCTTTGAAGTCAATCAAATGCATTTGTACCCTCAAAGTTGTCCTTTCTCGAACACACCCTATACTACCAATGAAAAATCAACAAGCGGCAGTCAGCCAATTGCTAATATCAATAGAAGATAGAAGCCACTCCCACTATGGCTGTCTTTGGCGTTTTTCAGAACGCAGCAGAGCAAAAATTCCTACGTGTAAATAGATTAGATTATAACTATTAGTTAATTAAATAAAGCGTATACGCTGGAAAGCGATAAGTATGCTCACCGGTTGCGGTATCAAAATTTTTTAACTGTAATCGAAGTATTGGTAAGTGTCGGGCAAGTGCATCTGCTCTTTCTGGGGCGTTGCTAAAAAATTTATAACGCAAATGTTATTCACTATTTTTTTAAATTAATTAATTTAGTGATTCTCATTCTTTTTTCAGGTAAATTTCATAAGCCGAAAATGAGGCATACTGCCACGAGTCTTGCATTGCTGTGCTTATTCTGTGCACAACTTGCTGCTAGTGAAAATCATGTTCATGATATAGATGCTAACGATACCCCAGCTATACCTGCTTATAAAAGTCCTGAACCAAGTGGTTCTGTCTATCTTGCTGAAAATTTTGACGATGATAAACTGTTTAAGCAAAAATGGATACTGTCTGAAGCCAAGAAAGAGGATATTGATGAGGATATTGCAAAATATGATGGTACAATGCTAAAATTTGTTTTTGACTCTGCTAATTACTTTCATGAAGTATTGATATAATAATAATTACATATTTGATTTAGGAATTTGGGTAATCGAAGAACCTAAACATAGTATTCAAGAGGGAGATCTAGGACTTGTGCTAAAGAGTAAAGCACGTCATGCTGCCATATCGGTCCCTTTGAAGAAACCGTTTGTCTTTCAGGATAAACCATTGATTGTGCAATATGAAGTGAATTTCCAGGAAGGTCAGGAATGTGGTGGGGCATACCTTAAGCTCCTTTCATTGGATCATAAACATGCAGATCTGAAGAAGTTCCATGATAAAACACTATATTCTATCATGTTTGGACCGGACAAATGTGGAAATGATCATAAGGTATATATAAAGAAGTGCAAAAGTATCTGCAATAGAATAGAGTTTGATATGTATTTTTAACTTAAAAAAGCTTATATAAATGTTTATATTCAATCGAGACTGTATGTTCTTTTCAGCTTCACTTTATATTCCGTCATAAGAATCCCTTGAATGGCTCCATCGAAGAGAAACACTGTAAAAAGTCGAAAGACCGCTTGGAGGAAGTTTTTAAGGATAAACAGCCTCATCTGTATACACTGATTCTCCGCCCTGACAATACTTTTGAAATAAAAGTTGATGGCAAGACTGTGAATGAGGGATCACTTCTTGATGATTTTACACCACCAGTAAATCCTCCACTCGAGATAGAGGATCCAAATGACAAGCAGCCTTCTGACTGGGATAATCGTGAAAAAATTCCCGATCCACTAGCGACTAAGCCAGAAGACTGGGATGAGGATGCTCCAGTGCAAATAGTAGACGAGGAGGATGTGATGCCTGATGGATGGCTTGAGGATGAACCTGCGATGATCCCGAACCCGGACGCTGTGAAACCAGAAGATTGGGACCTTGATATGGATGGGGAATGGGAAGCTCCAGAAATTACCAATCCAAAATGTGCAGACGCTCCTGGCTGTGGACCATACAAGCAAAGGCTGAAGAAAAATCCTAGATACAAAGGCAAATGGCTTCCTCCTCTTATTAACAATCCAAACTACAAAGGAAAATGGAAGCCTAAACTTATTCATAACCCTGATTACTTCAACGACGAGCATCCATTCCGAATGGCACCGATAGTAAGGATTATCTTATATTTTCCAAGATTTAAATTATTTTCATAACTTTTATAACATTGTTTTATTGTTTAGTCTGCTGTTGGATTCGAGCTGTGGTCAATGTCTCCAGATATTCTTTTTGACAATCTGATTGTGACGGACAGTGAAGAAGTAGCAAGGAAGTGGGCCGATGATAGTTTCGAAATTCGGAGAGTCAAAATCGCTGAGGAAAATGTAAGTAATATTTCTTGAAGGGCGTGTCATTGAAAAAATAAGAAATCAACTGAACAATCTAATATGTTCAAAATTAGGAAAGTTTGTGGGGTCGAGCAATGCGTTCGATGAATCACAAACCAGGCTGGTGGGCCCTTTATTTTTTCTACTGTGCCATACCAGTTTCCATTTATATATGGTACCTTCTCAAACGATCGCGCGAGGTAGATCAAAATTAAAAAAACAATGAACAGATTAAAACCCGCTTAGTACCTCAGCGAGTAGTAGTGTAGACTTGTATATGTGGCCCACCTTGCTCACCGATGTAGTTTTTTGCTTTTTTAGCGGTATTTAAAAAGTCCCGTAAATAACCTCCTACAATTTGTTTTTGATTTTTTAGTGGAGCCTATGGCGCCAAACTGGTAACTTCACTATGGAACAACCTTGGATATGGATCGTGTACATTTCAGTAGCTGGAATTCCTGTAATATTGCTAGTTTATTGCTGCTGTATCTCAGAACAGGTATGAATCCACATGTGTTGCTTCTATCCGTAACTATTTTAAAAATACGCTAGATTTTCATATTTCAAAACTATGCGATTTCTCAAAAATTGTCAAATTTCTCAGGAAAAAGATCCGAAGAAGAATGAGGATAAGGAACCGTTGCAAGGAGACGATCTTAACGAGAAAGAGGATCAGCCTCAAGAGAACGAAGAAACTGAAGACCCAGGCGAACAGGCAGAATCCGACGAGAACGTTGAAACTGGCGAAACGAGCGAAACAGGAGAGATTACAGATAGTGAAAAAGTAAATTCTCAAAATAAGAAAATCTAATCTGATCCAGTATAAAAAATTGCCTATCCATGAAAATTATATTCTGTATCATACTAATATTTTCTGTTTCAGGATAAGCCGCAAGCAGGCGGCGACGGTCCTCGTCGAAGGAAACCTAATAAGGAATAAAGTGCCCTGGAGTGGATGCCCAGCTGGGACAATAGTCATACGAGGAATTCGAGTTCCGAGCAAGAATCTCCTGGCTGGATGATCCACCGAGCAATTCACATTCCGCAACTCGCCTCGATACGAATAAGGTTTCGTATCGGATTGCGGCTTTACCGTACCGTTAGTTTGTTAGTTACAATTATGTGTGCGTTTACCATTGGACTTCACGAAATGTCTCGATTTTCTGCTGCACTTCGGCATAAGAATTCCTTGCTCCTTTGTAAAGTGAATCCTTCTTGTAGTTGCCACTGCAAGAATTCGTGCAGGGAAACGTCGATCGAATCGCTTCAATGCTTTTCGAGATACGATAAAGAATAGCTAGTGTGTACATAAGAGATCGCAAGGATTTCGCGAGACAATTTACGTACACGTTAATGCATTTGATATATCTGTTCGTAATTTAATTAAATAATTGACTACGCTGTTTGACACTTTTCTCTCGTTTCCACGTCGCGATCATCGACATACTATTTCTATAACACTTGTCATTAAGAAGGATTATTGAGATTTTCGGGTCATTTCACCATACTCTAAGTTTTCCCGAAAACCTAAATATTTGTTTGCTAAAAATGTCTGTGTTCAGTTTCAGTCTCAATACAGTGGATAACTTAAAAATTATTAGAAATACTACCCAGCCTACCCTGAAATTTGACATACTATTACTTTACACAATTGTGAGACGAATAAAATTAAGCTTTACGAAACTTCATAAAAATGTTTGAAACTTGAAGAAACCTTCGTAAATAATTAGCATAGATTATCCATACAGAGAAAATAGGGACCAATTTGCATTTATCTTTGTTCACAATTATTTAGTGTTGTATCAAGTTATACTGAAATTATTAAAGACATTATCGTTGCTCCTACAAAATGGAATATTGAAAATCGAGCCGAGGGAAATAAACACGTGTTATTAATTCTATCTCAATATCCTAATACCGTCGACTAATTTAATCAACTAGTCAATCCTATCGTATATCTATACTCAATCTTAAGATTTACAACAGATAAATTCACTTTATTATTTATTCCGTTGCTCGATTTCCTGACTCGCGAGAAAAACAAATCATTTATGAAATCTAATATTGCTGAACGATTGCAACACCCTCGCGAGATTCTTGCGCATACATTTTTCACGGCAGCACTAATTAGCGCCAATTAATTGATATTAATTATTAATGAAGGTATTAAAGGCTGCAGTCACCCTCTAATGAGATGTACGTATTTCGCACAGTTCTATTCTACAGATTCTGTAAATACGGTAAATTAATAAAACAATGGCAATGTTCGAAAATAATATATTCCTGTACTTTGACATTCGCGAGTCGCATTACTATTTATTTCACAGATCACAGCTACTTAGTGCATTCGTCACAAAGTGCTTTTTCTTCACTCTTATAGATTATATCCAAATATATCAAGACAGATTCTTCTACTTAATCATTGGTCAATCTGTCGAATTTTTAAGATAAGATTTACAGTATATTTAATTAAAAGACTTTACAATTTTAAAATGGGTCTAGTCTAGCTTTCCTCCATCCATTATTTGTATCGATACAATCATTCTTTCTTCTAAGATGTTGTTGGCGAGGCTGCTGATGAACCTTGCGAACACGATTTACAGGTTGGCACAGCACGTTCCGTTAAATGACCAGAAAGTACACTGTGTGCTCCCATACACCGAGTACATAAAACATTACCGCAAGACCAGCAATGGTACTGTAAAGAAATAACAGCAGTTACAGCATATGATAGAGAGGTAAACAGTTTCAATGAACCATATAATTTTATACTTTTCGATTAAACACGTCGAATGTAGTGGCGCATGTACATTCTTCGACGTTCCGCGATGACTTCCAGTCTAATGCAACTGTTTTTAGTTCTTTTTCTAACTGACCAGACTTCAGGATCTTCCGAACTTCATCGTTAGAATTTTCAATAATTTTCTCTGCTGAACTTTCCTTGTCAAATTTGTTATTCAGTTTTTCAAATTTATCAAGCTTATTCGGTTGTCGAAATCCCACTAGTTGCGCCAGGGAATTGATTCTCTAAAAGAAACAAGATTAACCATCAAACATTTAAAATATCTCAATTATTCATAATTTCATGAAGTTATACCTTAATTAACAGCTTGCTATGATCTTCCAGCGAGCTTGACTGATCGTGAAGGGTTAATAAATGGTCATCAAAAGTTTCTCGTGGATGAATACCATTTTCAAAGCGACAATACAGTCCGCTCCAGAATCTACGTAAAGACGCAAATAAGCAAATATGCAATTACAATAATTACTTGTGAGGAAAATACAAGCAGTTGAATTAATATCTTACACGATAGATTGTGCAGAAAGTTTTGGCTGAAGAACACGAGCGCTTTCCAAATTATTCTTACTGAAAGAATACAGCGGATTCAAATATTCATTTGTGTGATTAGCAATGTATCCCCAGAGAGAATAAGTTTTTTCCGATAGCCTAAAAATGAAACTCATTAGTAAATAGGTAAAATAAATAACGAATTATCATATTTCGATAGAACTACGTGAACCTAAGAATCTGCCGATCCTTCTCGCAGTTGCCAACAAAAGTTCCGTACTGACAGCTGTGAACGTGATCGTGCAGCGTCAAAAGGAACAGTTCATTGAATTGGAACGAGGTCGGTGATTGTTTAAGAAGTTGATACGTGGCGTCAATGAACTGTGTAAAGATTGGTGACAATTCTTTCCCGTCACTACCGATGAAACCACATCTGTCGCTGAATTTATGTCCAAATGACAGCCAGTCCTTCTCTATTAACGCCTATGATAAGTTTCATACGCATTCGATTACAACAATATAGACCATAGCATTTGATAATTTATAAATACAATTTTGTGTTTAGCACCTGGAATCCCTGGATCGTCCTATAGAATGGATCAAGCATCAATGCAGCCAGTGAACAGACTTGTGCTGTTCGGTCCCAGCCGTCACTACAATGAACAACAACGGTAACACCGCTTGCAACTGCACGTGCAATAAACCAGGCAGTTTCCAGAATAGAGCGAATATGTTTTAGCCAACCGCTGCTTTCTAAATTACTTAAAAAGGTATTCATCGATGTGCACCGCTGTACTGAAATGATAAATACTCGTTAACTCCTAACTTCTTTCTTCGCAGTGCGAATTTTGCAAGTAGAAATGAAATAAATACATTTTAAGGCTATTTCAACTAATATCATATGGTATCAATTATGTTTCCAGCATTTTACTTAAACGGATTAACAGGATACTCACGTTCTACAAGCTTGTTCAGACTTGCTCTCATAACGTGGATATTTTCAATTCCAAAAAAGTGGAATTTTATATTGTCGTAGAAGTTCTCATTCTCGTAGCCTTTACCGGCCGCTCTATTGGCAATGGCATTAATCTGTGATACCAAATTTTTTAATGTACACTCTTGGATCATTTGTTTTATTCTTTGAACAATATCTACTTACTTTAGGGCGAGTATCTACAACATACATATATGTAGCATTCGAATTAGTATGTAGAATATTATATAGCATTTCTTCATCTTCTGGGCAACGAGCATTAAATCCTGAAAGTGGTTGGCTACACCTACAAATTGCCGCCTGGACAAATTCAACTAATTTAAGCCATCATATATTTTTAAACAGAAATAACAAGTAAAGAACTCAACGTGTGCAGACCTCATTCGGATGGAGATAGGTTAGCACAGGCAATCTTCCCTTGCTCCGAAACTTAGCACTACCTGACAAGACTGTATTTGTACAACTGGTGGGTACATATAAATATCGTGGATACGTATCACATAGCTAAAAAAAAGAAGAGAAGTGGACATGATGCTCAAGTTGAATACAAATTGTTTGGATACCAGTAAACTTACCTCATAATTTCTATTGAGGTAAGTCAATGACCATTCCTCATTAGGAACTCCTTGACGTTGGAATTCACTTTGTACATCAAAAAAATTCCATCCTGCCTGTTGTGGTAATACATCCTCACTTTCTTGATAGTAGAAACAATAGAGATGTTCGAGTCTAGCTGTTTTGATAGATCACAGCAAAGGAGAATAATTAGACATGGCTAGAAATAATATTGGCATAGGTATGAAAGAGCAAGTAAAGCTGAATTAAATTTTAACCTGGAGAAGAAAGCTTGGAGAGTGTCAAATAAATATCATAGCAATCACGTTCCTTTGGAATGACAAATGTCACCGTCAAAAAATGTTTACATCTTATATATAAGGGTGATCCAGTTGTTGTCAGTGGAAGCTTTTCGACACTGGCAACGTGCATATAGAGAATCTGAAAATTATATTAAATTAGGACATTTATGAAATTATTAATTAAAGAAATGAACTAACCCAAATTTCTTTTTTTCCATTTAGATCTACGAAAAGCAGATGTGTTGCTGTTGGGTACAAGGTGCCAACAGTATGATTATTACTGTATTTATCCAGCATACGGACATTTTCTACCTGCATAAAAAATAAATGATTGAATATCAAAAATAACAATTCATAGTATTATAAATTCATAATTTATAAACCTTTGGCGTTTTTATGAGTTCCATCGTATTCATTATTATTATTGTTAAGGGACCTGCTGAGTGCAATATTGCCGATTAAATAAGTTATTGGTATAAAATTGTTGGGTGTATCACTATATTTCGCGAGTTCTATTATAGCCTTCTTATAATCAAATCATAACACGACATTTTGCAGCTGTTGAATAATCGTTACGCTTGTTTGGAACGAATTTTATTTTTTGACAGCTGACAGATCCGTTAAATACTATAAAACAGAGTCTACACAGTACCAAGCAGTACACAACAGACCGATAATCCATCAATCTTCACAAATATATAACTGTATACTTGATTGATTCTGGAATCACTAGATGGCAGTTGCGTTCAGTCCTAGCTTTGTAATCTTACCTATGTTCAATAAAGGTGGAGTTGAATATCACGCGTAGTATATCTATATATACTCGAGCGATCAAAAACGTGGGTATGATTCAACGGTCCTCCGCTCAGGTGGCGTGTCGATGCCAAAATAAAATAGGTTTCAAGAAAATCGGCCCGTCTACTCCGTTCTTTCACGGTCGTTTCCTTCATAGCTCATGCCAAGTACACGTGTTGGAGTAACCTCCTACAGACATAAACATAAGCATTATTGAAACTTCAAAAATGGAGAACTTAGTATAATTATATATTCACTTGAACTTTATTTATTACCTCTAGATTAGAGAACAACGTATTTTCACCTGTCAAGTGGTTAACACTAATCAAATTGTATTTATAATAAACTCTCGAAAAATGGGAAAAGTAGATCGTGGTAATTGCATACACACTTCTAAGAATAATTATTTAATCCTATAATTCATTATTTGCACATAAAATTCCGTTTTTTTTTGCATTATTAGGGAAAAGTAAGCCTGGTCAAAAACTATCATGGATGTACCGCAACAAAAAAAGATTGGGAAAGACCAAAAAAGCAGAAAAATATAGTGGTGATCAAGTGCAGAATCGAAAAGGGAGAATTATTATTCGCAATCTTTCATTCAAGGTAATTTGTCTGGATCTCATTACTAATTGTTTTCCATTGTAAATATTATAAATTATATGGACTTTATTATTAAAGGTTACTGAAGGAGATATCAGAAAGCACTATTCTAAGTTTGGTGAAATTGAAGAGATAAACCTTCTAACTCGTCCAGATGGAAGTCTTGTGGGTTGCGGCTTTATTCAATTTAAAAGAGTTGAGGATGCCTCAAAAGCAATATTTCATACAAATAAGAAAGAATTTCTTGGACGTACAATTACGTCAGATTGGTCAATACCTAAGTCACAGTTTTCTAAACAGATGAAAGAAAAAGTTATATCTGCTGATGAGGAAAGTAAGAAACCAAATGCAGAAGAAAGGGAAGGTAGGGATGGTATCGAGAATGTGGTAGAAAACGATGGAAAGGAAGATTCTGAAAAAGTCACCATATGCAATGAAATAGCAGATGCTGAAAAGAAGCATAAGAAAAAGAAGACATTAACAAAAGAGGAACGGCAGGAAATAAAACTAAGAAGGAGAAGAAAGAGAGCCAGAATTATCATTAGAAACTTGTCATTTCAAGCCACTGAAGAAGTATTAAAAGAACATTTTTCAAAGTATGGAAACATTGAAGAAATTCAAATATTGACAAAACCTGATGGGAGACGCATAGGTTGTGGCTTTGTACAATTTGAACTTGTACAGAGTGCAGCAAAAGCAATCCATTACGCTAACCTAAAGCCACTAATGGATAGGTCTGTCATTGTAGATTGGGCTGTACCAAAAAACAAGTTTGGTAAAGAAATAAAAAAAGAAAATAATGTAGAAACTGTGGAAATCAAAGAAGAAGATGATGTGAAGGATGAAGACAATGCTTCAAAAAGTCATAAGTAAGATATTGTGAATTTCCAAAATCAATGACAGTATAATTAGCAAACTTCTGAGATTTAGCAATATTAGTGCATAGTTTCTAATAGCAATTTTGCTTTTTTTATAGGAATAATGATATAGAAATACTAGAGAATGGAGCTGAAAAAAGTAATAAAACTGGTAGTCATGAAGATGTATCTGATGAAGAAACTGATACTTCTATTGGAGAGGAAGATGAATCTGAACAAGAAGTCGATGAAGATAATGATGAAGATGAAAAGAAATTCTCTATAAAAAAAGAAGAAAATATCGAGGAAGATGAAGCAGAAGAAGAAAGCAAACCTGCGCGTCCTCGAATAATCTCGAATGATGTAAATGAAGGGAAAACAGTATTCTTAAAAAATGTTCCATTCTCAGCCAAAAATGAAGATCTTAAACAGTGCATGGAACAATTTGGACCTGTTTATTATGCTTTAGTGTGTATGGATCCGTTAACAGAACATTCAAAAGGGACAGCGTTCGTAAAATTCCAAGTAAGCTTTTGATTCTCTAATTAATGCAACTTTTTGATAAATCCTGTCATTCAAAATCCTGTATTAAATTCAATTTCAGAACATCGAGGATGCTGAGAAGTGTCTAGCAGCCGGAACGGAACTAAAACTTCATGATCAGATTTTGGATCCACACAGAGCTTTGAATCGAAATGATGTTCAAGATAAAAAAAGTGTAAAGGATAAGAAAGTAACAGATTCTAGAAATCTGTATCTCGTAAAGGAAGGCGGTAAGAATGTTGCTATTCTACAAACAGCAGTACAAAATAATTAAAAAATGTTATTAATATTTTCATAATAATTTTTAGCAATTTTGGCTGGCAGTCCTGCTGCTAATGGAGTATCTGCATCGGACATGGCAAAAAGATTACAAATGGAACAATGGAAATCGCAAATGTTAAGAAATCTTAATATGTTTGTCTCAAGAGTTCGCCTGGTGATTCACAATCTACCTGCGACACTGGACGATACGAAACTTCGTCAAATTATGAAAAATCATGCTGGGCCGAAGGCGATTATCAAAGAGGTACGTCATTTACTTAACTAAGCACATTTTCAGTATTAATTGATTACACATCACATGAAATTATTCAATTATTCATAAACATAATAAATGTCTTTTAGGCACGAGTTATGAGAGATTTAAGGAACGTCGACGCGAATGGAGTTGGAAAGTCGAAAGAATTTGGTTTTGTTACTTTTACTAATCATGAAGACGCTCTTAAGGCACTTCGTAGTATAAATAACAATCCAAATGTATTTTCGCCAAACAAAGTGAGTTATTTATGTGCAACAAAGTTGTGAAAGGTATTCTAGATTATATCAATACATTTTATTGTTTATTTCTGCTGCAGAGGCCCATTGTCGCTTTTTCTATAGAAAATCGAGTGATGGTCAACGCGAAGAATAAGCGAATTGAAAATAGTCGTGTTAAAAATCCTCTTTGGTCAGCAAACAAGCCAACGACGAAGGGGAATGTAATTTCTGGTCCAAAATCTACAAAAAATATTTTAGAAAGTAATTCAGGTCTTAAACGGAAGAGAGGCAAATTAGAAAATGATTCAGATTCAAAACGGGCGAAGAGCCAAAAAAACATAACCGAAAATTCCGAGGAACCTTCCTACTCTGGTATGCAGAGTAAACCCGGACAAGGAAAAATGAGGTCAAAGTTCAACTTGAAAAACCAAGCAGCTGTCCACTTTCAAAATTTGAAAAAAGAAAAGAAGAAAGTAAAATCAGCCAAAAAGAACCAGATGAAAAAGAAGGAACAACAATTAAGTCGAAAAGAGCCCAAGGTATCTAATTTATTACTATATTAAATATAATTATCAAACGACGCTTTATATTTATATTAACATTTCACAGCCAAAGCAAGGAGCGAGGAAAGTCAATAAAGAAGACGCAAACTTTGACAAACTGGTGAACAAATATAAGAGTACATTGACTGTTGTATCTCAAACGAAATCCAAGTGGTATGAAACATGATTCAATCAAAAATAAACATCTGTATAATACGTGTTAATCATAGAAAAATAAAATTAATTATTACAATTTTTGTTGTTCATAATTATTAAACAAATACGTCGAAAAGTCTTCTTTAGGAGCATAGTAAAAAGAATATTGAAACTGACTTGATCGTCACACGATCAATAGTTCAACGGTAGCAGTGAAATGACTACACGAAATCGATCACGTTACCAGGGTAACGTCTTTTTAATTATTTACTCCCGAGGTGCAATAATTTACACAGACACGTCAAATACAACTCTTCCATGGTTAGTAAGAACGTACTAATCCTTTCTAAAAGAATATAATTGAATTCCATCAATGGACAATACAGAAGAATTAGAATTAGAACCTTCAAGAAATTTGGATAGCTATGATGATAATACAGAAAGGCAAATAGATCATCAAGGTTTGTAACAAATAATATATCAAAAATATTAATCCTTATTGCTAACTGTTCAATGTACCCTCTGACCTGTTAAGCTTCTCTGCAGAAGGCTGATGCTGATAACCTGGATGAGAAGTCAGATTACAAATCTGAATCCTTTTGCTCGGATGATTCCTATCAGGAAGAATCAGAAATGACAAACGTGACTCTGCGTTCATCTCTCAGCAATTGCTCCTCATTTCGAACAACAACGCAGCAGCGACGTCAAATTCGAAGCAATTCTCGGTTTGAAGAGGATCTTCAATCTCTAGAGGATGACGTAAAATTGCTCCGGCTGAACGAGGAGTCCAGATTAGATATACGGCAACTACGTAGTGGTCGACGTAATATGAGTTTCAGCAATGAGGAAATGCGAAAAATTGAAAGGGAGAATCAATTGCTGCTAAGAAAGATTATGTCTCATCATAAACCACAAACTAAAAATGTTGCATCGCAATCCGCTGTTGGAAGAACCAGTAGTTCTGCTATAAACCGGAGAAAATTGCAAAGAAAAATCCAAGAAGATAATATGGTAATGCATATCAATTACATTAATATTTTTAATTATTTAGAATGATTCAATTATTAATTTTGATTTTTAGATGCTTCTTAGAAGGATTCAGCAAACGAAATCTTGCGCATTACCCAGGACCAGCCCAGGTTATCGAATGACTTTCATTTAGCATCATTTTTTACTAAATTGTTTAGCGATAACGATGCCTTTCAAAAAATTTCACCGTGTCTATATTTATTAATAATTTATAAGGTACTCTACTGTCGCGATTGACAATATTTTATACTAAATCGTTTTATATTTGATACTATTCGTAGAATCTGAGACTCTAATTACACAAATTCCTATTAAACCAAATGTACACCTTTTGCTCAAATGTATGATCACCATGTCAAGCGAGTGAAAATATAAAGGATCTAATCCAAAAATACTTGATTGGTATTGCTTTACAGCTTTCTTTATTCAAACACAACAATTAGCAGTCTTACAAAGTAGGTACAGCTGAATGTTCGCCGTGCCCTTTGTACAAATTATTCTTAACTAGATTCGGTGATCAGAAGTATGAAACAGCTGAAAGTCGTGAGAATGCATGCCACTTAGATGAGCAGGACATGCAAATTTCAAGTGATTGGAGCCACTTCAAAGTACAAAATACAGGATACGAATTATTATTCCAAAAATATTTAACAGTCGATTACATTGATTCAAAAAGTGTTTCCGGCAACATTTTAAATAACGTTTTCTAAAAAATCTGTCCAATATTAACGCAATTATCCTCGCAATCGTTTCATATAATTAATTCATTATCAATTTGGAATTTTCAATAAATGGAACTGGTTGAAAATTAATTAGAATCATTAAAAAAATTAGTTAATGTGTGGTAAACAGCATGAGAATTAATTTGAACAGATCTATACGATTTTTACATCGATATAGCTTCGGGTGTTTTAATCTCGATTAAAAATCGAAACTGCTCTGATGAAGTGATCACTAGTCCCCTTCTTTCGGTTTCCAGGAGTCCGTTGACGAGGGTGTCCATATTGTACTGAGAGATCGAAAGGGATCGAATCCTGATCGTTCCTGTAACATAGTTTGCCCCAAATAAATAATTGATTAAACAATGCATAAAAAGTCACGAAGGTAAATAAGGAAAGCAAAAAAATTGGTAGCCATTATTGAATATAAGTAACTACCTGAACATCAGTTTCGGTCTGCTGCAGTGCTGTTGAGGGCTGTAATTCACTCGATGGTGGTGTTGGTGCACCCCAAGGTGCAGCAGCCCACACACCACCTGTATTTACTCCCCATGCACCAGAACGTTCCTCGCCGACGGCACCTCTCGTATAGAGTGGTTCCCAGTTGGTTTCGACAGTAACCCAATTATCTAAGGACGCCGGATTATCAACACTACTGGATATATCTATCGAAGTCAAGGAGGTCAAACCATTTAGAGCATCCAGAAAATTAGTTATCTGATCGGCGGTATTTGAGGAATCGATGTCGAAGGCGTTGTTAGTTTTATCTGGTAAAATATTCATTGACAGACTGTCATTATTCCATAATTTATTTCTCTGAAGTTGTTGCACCAGTGTAGCATTAGTGTCTACTAGGTTGCCATTATGTTCCGGTAAATCGGTGAAAGGTACCAATTTTGGTTCAAACTGTAACTTCGTTAAAAAATATTCAGTAGATAAAATAACAGATTCGGAATATTCAGAGTAACATTAATGATTCTTATCACTTACCGGTGGCTCATTAAAAGTGTTGATGAAGTAACTGTTCGCATGTGGATTACTTTGTGCAAAAAAGCCATCCTGTTTTTCCAATTTATCCTGAGAGTGATGTCCCAAAAGTGTTTTAACATTAGGTTGAATTAATTCTCTTGCAGAAGGTCGAGCAAGACAATCACCCGTAACATTTGCCTCCGTAGAAAATTCTCCAGTAATGTCATGACTAATCGGTCTCGTAGGTAAGGGCTTATTTAACCCTGAAAAAGTCGGTGATATCGCGTCGGGGTTACGTGCCACAACGTCGCTGAACTTTGCACGGTTTTCATTCCAACACGAAGGTGGTGGCGGCAATGGTGACGGTAACGAAGGCTGTGGTTGTCTCATTTCATCTCGTTGATTTAAATTTCCATTAAGACCAAGTGTTTTCGAGTGTGTTTTTTCCGTAGCTCGTCTCTTCTGTGGAGCCTTCTCTTTTCTCGGTGGATTCTTTATTTGCCTTGGTAACTTAAATGAGAGTTCTGCGTTACAACGAGATTGATGGTGATGATGTTTAGTGGTGGTGCGATTTGTGTTTGTTTTCCAACGATTGGGATTCTCGTGCCTTTCTTTGTCATAGTCATCGTCGTCACAATCACCCTCGTAATTATCACGATAGTCTATCGACGGAACAACCTGAATATTTTGCTGTTTTGTTTTTTTAATCATTGGCTTACGTTGACTCTTTTCAGGTTTTGAATAACTACGTTCACAGTCCTTAAACGGAACTGGATCGTCGTGAGTTGAACTCTCTGTAGTCGTTGAAGATGTTTCTTCTTCAGAGAATTGTACGATTTTCTGACTAGGATTTGTATCGAATTTTTTATAAGGTACATGAGAATTTCCATTTGAAGTTGTTTGCTTTCTTTTATTCTCCATTTTATTTTCCCGGACAGGGTTTATGAAATTTGAACTGATAGTATCCACTACCATTTCTTCATCCACGGGTTTAGATTCCTCCTTGGTAGAATTGCTCTTGGAATTTTGTTGGCTTCTCCGATTACTCGTAGGACTACTTTTTAGAAGAGTATTCAATGGTTTTTTCTCGACGGTACATGATATTAAATTATCTTGAGCTACCAGCCCTTCAAAATTCTCATGATCTTGAGCAGAACTCTGTCTCTTGCCATTCTTCTTTTTACTCCCATTGCTGGCAGAGTCCTCATCCTTCTTAAAAGAAGGTTCTTTGTTTTCCGTGTCCATTCTGAATCGTCGTTCTTCTTCTGGTGTCCAATCAGGAATTTTTATTCCTTTCGAATCCTTTTCCTTATCCTTTTTCTTGACATTCATAATACTCCAATCTAAGTGATCATCCTTTTTACATGGAGCCGATGCAGAACGTGTTCTTTCATCCTTTTCCTTTGCAAGGAGTCTTAGATCTAGAGGAGGCTGCACCGGACTTGCCCTAGCTAAGTTAGCCAAGGTGCCACGAAGTATCCTGTCCGCCTCCAAAAAGGATACAGCAAGGATACAAGTAAGTAATATAGCAGCTAAAGTTATGGCCGCCCAATGGATCGCTTTTTCCCACGAGGGTCGTACAAGAACACCGGCACAGGATTCCAGAAAGTGAGAAGGAACGGTTGTAAGTAATGTTAATCTAGCGACACCGTTCTCATTAACATCCTCAGAGACATCTCCGAGGCTTGTCAAAATCAACAGTTCCCGTTCGATACGCGATAGCGTAAAATCCGGTGTAAAAGCTATCTCGATCTTACGCGTTGCGTTAGGATTCAATTTAAACGGTGAACAATTGAGTACTTTAAAACCATATCCTTCGCAACGTAAACCGCTTATGTAGAAACCGTGGATGTCAATTGATAGCTCTCCCGTGTTTCGTGCTGTGAAAGATCGCTTTACCGTTAAATTTGGCACTGGATTTCTACGTAAACGCTCACCTGAACAGAAAGATTTAGTCATTTGACTATTTTAAAATGAAAATTCGCTAACTGTGCACTTACGTTCACAATCTTTTAAGTGCCTATCGGCAAGCTCGAATAGTAAAGGCGTAGTAGAGCCCGGCTTTCGATTTCCAAATTTGAATTGAGCATGAGCGCCGCGACCCACAAGTCGTACAACTTCCAAAATCGTCATGTTATTCCTAAAGAATGTAAGAAACAATTCCTAACTATCTTTTAATTCTTTGAACCAACTGCAAACATTTACCTCACGTATAAAAGAGTCGAGGATGAGCTTGCCATAGAAGGAGTATAAGAAATTCGGACAGTTTTTGATTGATTTGGACTTAAATAAAGCGGAAGCGATTGCGCGGGTGCAAAAGTGTTCCAAGTCCTTTGAAAAAGTTCTCTATCCTCTGGAATATCTTCCAGTTTAAATTCATTAGGAATTGTTGAAGGACATTCCAAACAAATTGGTTTAAATCTGTCAAAAAATATAAAATTATTATACAATTGAAATTAATTAATTGATATATTAATATATATATAAAACTTACTTGTTTGGTAAGGAATGATACAATCTCATTCCTTGTGGATAGCTCCAATCCATAACAAGCTGAACGAGCAAAGAATTGGAACTGGGATTATGGATTTTAATATTCTTATAAGATGTATTGCCAACTTGAGTTAATGGAAACATAATCAGACTCCGATTTTTTGAGTTTCCTGAATTTCCTAATAAACTTGGCCAGTATGGTTTTATATTAACGAAGAACTTGTGTCCACGAACTTCAGTCGTATCCAGTCTCATGGTGATATTATCCCAGGAGCCACCGCCAGTTGAATTCAAATATCGCGAGTAACGAGTATTCAGCAAGTTCAAATCCGAATCTCTTGTGTGCGATGGAAGATTTATCGTATTCAGCCATTGACTGCCGGCTGTGAAAAACAATAATGTCTTCGCCAATGCTCAAAAATGAATAAATATTATAAATGCTCAGGAATTACCACTAGTGTTTAAGCACAATCCAAGGTAGCAATGATTTTTACAAGTAATCAAGGGATCAATAGCAATCGATCCAACGTGATTTTCGCCTTTGGAAATGACAGGCAATGTCGTCTCTTCCAATGGTACATACTTAATGCGATCATCTTTCTGCACAGGTGCTATAAAAGTAACTTCCATTGGCCTAGTAAATGTTGAATGCACCTTTATCTGTTGCATGCAAATGGCACCCTGTAAGCAAATAAATGACACTCAATGCTACGGTATCAAATAAAACGAAGAACAAAATTCCTATTGAATTACTTTGACCAAGCACAATCACACTCTTGGATATATTTCATTTTCGTAGACCCAGCTTTTCCTCTTTCACTGAAAATACTTTTTGATGCTGGATGCCTTTTTTCAATGATATAATGAACTTTCTTTCAAAAATTCCGCAATTGCGCTCAGAGAAATTTCTTTGAAGACTCTTAAATATTTCTTACAGGAAAACAATCGGTGAATGTGAGTTTCTTTAATGATATTCGTCCATGTGCAACTCGCATGTAAACTGGTACTGTGAGTCTCTCGTAAGTCGTTCTCACAAAAACATCACCAACAATCGTATCCTCTTCGACATTTGGAGTTTTTACTTTGATTTTAAAAATAGCTAAGTACCCAGGTTTGATATTTTGCTGAAAATTAAATGGATTTTAATATCCATATTAAGCAGATGCCTATATTAGTTTATAGTAGACTTACATTGCCAGTCTGACTGCACACTGTTATATTACGGAAACCTTTGTTAAATAAATCGGTCGGCCCACTTTGACATCCCATTAATTCTAAAACAGCTCCTGGCATATTTACTCCCCAGCCATGAAGCTCAATATTAATTGGATTTTGATTTTCTAATGCGAATACTGCCTCATTTTCTGTACCACTGCCAACAGTTCCAAAATTCATTGTTCCTTTATCAGCCTCTCTTTCGCCGGGAATTATTTTCCGAACTTTTCCGTCATAACTCAAGAGAGGAACTTCAGTCGTAGACACATTAGAATGAATTAAAATTGAGGATTCCAATTTTGGATTTTCTGACTTTCTTTCATTGGTCAAAAGCAGAGAAAAAATATTTACTTTCTGTCCTGGTTTCAGAACTCTTGGTATAAAATTCTTGATCTAATATAAAAAGCGAATTCATAATTAATAAATTACTACACCGGACACGATCAGGCTAGAAATGCATTTTACTAACTGTAAAGAGAGATTTGGCTTCGGATGACAGTGAAACATTTGTGATTGCCAAGGGCTGCCGAAACTTATTGACAACACTGAAGTTTCGGGGCTGACTCGAAAACGGCGAGCAATAATGTGTCACCGAAGTATTCACTTCTAATCCTCCAGGAAGTACCTCAGCTATCCAAGGAATCGCTAATTTTTGACTCGATCCCCCTGGACCAATGCCTTTTATCATTAGTTTCCCTCTAAAATGCTGTAAATCCAGACCTGCCTTCCCTACGAAAAAAACCATGCGTATACATCGTAAATGAGTGATTCGATATAGTACATTGTTCCAACAAAATAATGCTTACAATCATACACTAAAGTTCCAACAGATATTGGTATTTCGGTATCGCCAGGTATAACGACTGGTTCGAAATTAATCTTCAAAGCTTTCGAAACCGGCGTACTAATTACATTCTGAAAAAATAAACAATAAAAGTATAAAATTAAATTCGGACAGTTGATTAGAATTAGAAAGTATTATTGTATATGAAGCTCACCAAAACTTTCACTGACTTTTTAGCAGAATTTTTTAGCGCTATTGGATAATGAATTGGTGGTTGTAAAGAACCACCCATACCAAAGTTTACAACACCGGAACTCCCACCCCAATGAAGACCAGCCCCGCTACTGACCTCAACCTCGACAGTCACCACGAGCACTTCTGCGCTATTATTTACCTTAAATCTAAAAAATGCATATGAGAAAAAATTCATGTTATCAATTATGCTTTTAAAAAATCATAATTACCTCACGTAAGCCGTGTGATTCTTTTCCGTATACGCATTGAAACGCAATCGGATAACTGGCTTTGTTTGGTATGGTGGAATTTCCCATAGCTCACGGGGTCCCTCCGATTGACCCGATGGCAATTCTAATTGAAACTCACCACCACTGCTATATATCTCAACCACCTTTAATCAAATTCAATATACGAATTCTATTTTTGTAAATTAAAAAAATCCTAATATCAAAAATTTCATTACCTGCATAGCCTCGGCATGAGGATTGTGCATATAAATTAGAGGGGTGAAGGAAGCATTTAATGGCAATTTCACACCAACTACAGGTCGTAATCTATAAGGACTGCTGACACTGATACCTTTGACCTGGTGCAATAGATATATTAGTATAAAGCAGAATAAATAGAACTTTATGACATATTTTTAATAGATGTTTTAACAAAATAATTGTACCTGGTATTTGAGCATACCGTCCGAAGTGTGAATAAAAAGATGACTGTCGATTTCACCTTCCTCCCGACCAAGAAAGACAACATTGAATGATGTGTTTCCCAATGGTGGGATTACCTAATTAACAAAATATAGAATTTTCCAGGGGAAGTATAATAGCAATTATGTAACTTTTTAATTGAGAAAGATGACATACCTTGTCTTGAAAAAAGGAGGAGTGAAAGTGCTGTGTACTACCAGAGATGGCAGAAAGGTGAATTGTTCTATTTTCATCTCTATTGAATAGCGTCACGGTTTCTTGATGGGGTACACCAAGTTGTCTAATAAAAAGAAATAACCATGGATACTTCTGTGATTATACATTTATCTTCCATAGTTAAGTTTGATAAGTAATACGTGCATGCAAAATACTGACCTTTCTTTAAAGTCCAAAATATTTGGCTCAAACTGAATATGTGCCAAGGAATCTTGCGAGTTTTCTTCCAATATAGGATCCCTTAAAAGGAATTAAAAAAAAATATTTGCATGATTTAACAAACAGGATAACTTCAACACATTACCCTTACTGACTGAAAATAGGAAAGGTTTACAATTTCCCTATGACAACCAGTTAGTGAATTTCAGTTATCTGGAAAGATAAAAGCTGTGAAAGTGTAATTTAGTAAGAAAGTAATCCAAAAATAAAAAAGAATCAATATATAAAAGGTAAAATATAAGATCTAAAAGTATTAGATTAAACAAATATAATTATAGAAGAAAGCAAAACAATTTTTAAAATGGAATATAAAAGTGACAGAGCAAGAAAGTAAAGATTATGTTAATACAATAGTATCTTTTACAAAATAATAGTTTTCCTGTCCTATTTCCACTCACCATTCGTTTCATGTATATATGTATGCTTACCCAGTACCATCCACTGAATTGGTGAATCCCTATTATCAAATGTAAAATTTGGTTTTTATCATTAATTTTAAAGGATAAACTATAAATAAACAATAATAAATTAAAGTATAATCAAAACAGTTACTAACCTTGTGCATGGAAATTGGAATATTTTCCAAAAGGTATTGAACATCATTGTCACCTTGCACAAATGCTGAAATATATAGAAACAATTTCCCATGTTAGAAATAAACAAGAAGAACAATACAAATTTCTATGAAATACGTCATATTATATATTATTGTATAAACACACAGTTGTGTATCATTTTTATTTCATGTATTTCACATATAGTTTTGAAATTCTCAGATACAAAAGAGTATTGCAAAGGATATCATATAACGAGCTGATGAAAATTTACCCTCAATACAGTATTCAACACTCGAAAAATTTGTACAAGCAAATAAATACAAGAACGTATGTATGTAATTGCACGATCGCTCGATCCATGACCTTCGAGATCTGATCTAACATAGAGGAATCAATAAGAAGTCAAGGATCTTACCGTTTGCAATCGTCAAAAATCATTTTACAAAAATCCTAAAACAGCCATCAACGGCACGTATTGTATCACAAGAAATTAAAAAACTCAACGTCTTTCTTCATCCATTTATTCGAATTTGCAGATTTCAAGGAGAAATGAAAACAACTGCGAATCATCGCCAGAATGATCCAGTTCTTACTTAATACATAATGTATCACTGAAATTGAGCTTTACCATTATTGTGGCCGTGGGAAGTCGGATTTACACGATAAGCCAAATGAATAAAGGCCAAAAATAAGAGGCACCGTCGCACGTTTGTCTCGCGCATAATAATATACACTGTTCAGGGGATCTTATTCCTTGTTAGCTTTATCCCCCTCTGGGGCAAATACTAGTTACTAAATGTTGCTGTGACTTTGATGACGAGATAATAATAAGACATGAGACTCTCTTGTCACTATCAGTCGACACGCTGAAGCCCACGGCTAAAGCCTCTAGTGGAAGTGCAAAGTTGTGTAAAGTTGTCCGAATCAAATATTTTAGCATAATAAAGGCGAGTTTTTATGATACTGCCTAATATGCAGCAAATTCGCATGGGTAATTCTGTGTAGCGACGGCGCGAAATTTCTATCCAATCACGTAGTCGATATTTTCACGTGAGTCCTGTTCTTATTGGGCGCTCTCCAATTGAAATATTACTAGACAAATGTAGACGATTGTCCTCGCACTGTCAATTCCTTTAGATCAGTATCAATCAGTATTAACTGGTATTAACAAAATCGGTTTATGGCTGTCATGTAAACGTAATCATTTTCAGTCATTCCAGTTAACCTATGATTTTTTAAAAAACTTTTCAAGTACTTACCTTTGGCTGATAGTCTACTACAAAATATAACTTATATAAATAATAAAGCCGAAATAATCGTCCGAATGTCGAATGGCTAGAAACTCTTTAAATGAATATACCTTCTATAAATAATGGTCAAACGTTTTTCTTTGATTAATTACTTGAAAATTTATTGATACATCGCTGCGTGCACAATCTAGACGAGTGATTATAATATACCTAGTGAATTTAATACATCTGTTGTTTCATTTCTGTTTAGAGATCTTGTGCTAAAATTTGCATATATACATCACACAAGTCGTGCAATTGGAAAGTATCCTTTTTAACACGGTCATAAAACAAAATAACCGCCACCATTTCCAGGGAAACCAAAATTAAATGCTTATAATTATAACGAATGTGTTATTGTCCTTACTCCAAAGTATCTTACAAATTTTCTTACACTATGTTTATCAACTGCATTTAATTTCACTTATTGCGCAATTTTCAAAAGTTATATTAAAAGGAATGAATACCGGAAGTTCTTAGAAAAATTGACGCTGATTGACAGGCTACCAACATTTATTTCATTTACTGGCCATTGTAAATTCAAAAGTGAAACTGGATTTAGTGACTTTATAAAACTAATACAAAAAAAACTGATATATTTTGCAATTCAATCATGTACTGAGATTCGCTACGAACATTTTGTTCTTCTATTTTATTCTTTCTTGACAATTTTAGCAAAAAAAAACATGACAGGAAGTTCCTAGGGATATTCCTGTTCGCACAGCTACTTGCGGCAGTATTCACTTCACAAAGCCATTTTCTGTGCGATTGCAGAGCATTGCAGAGCGACCGGTCTGCATTCGTTCCCTCGTCTTCTTTGGTTGGCTTCAACGTTTAAGGGTACGCAATTTCTTACGTATTTTAATTCCATCATTAGCCCACAGTCGGTACATAGCACTAATAACACTAAGTATCTAATGTGTAGATGAAATAATTAATTTTTCATTCGAATTCTGATATCCAGGAAATATATAAAGAACTAAGATTTCTTGTACTGTATAGCAGCCCATGTGCCCGCTTCTTAGAGTCGTAAAATATCGAAATTCTACACGACAGCCATTTTTAAGTTTCAAAAAATGATTTTGTATGTGAAATTATGTTGGGTGGGATTTTTAGAGATACGATGAAAGAGTATATTCCCATCGATCGAGGTCGCTTCACATTTTTATAAGTCCTGTAACCTTTTGTTTCACGTTGGAACATGGCGAATTTTCGGAACAAACGTCAGATTCGGATAGCGGCGTCTTCGCGCAGTTTTTCATATTTTCTTTCACTGTTTCCTTTTTTATAATGGACATTATATTGTCTTAAAAACTGCGCATTCCATTACTAATAAAATTATACCTTAATAGTCTAGTGACATTCTTTATCTATTAAAGCTGAGTTTCATTAGAGTGAAACAATACTGACACGTTTCCTCCTTTTTTTCGTAATGAAAGGTCTGGTTTTACTATCGAGATCAATGGATACGTGGTACTATTTATAGAGGAATGTTATAATTAATTAAATGTGCATAGATCTGGTGTTTGTTCCGAGCATATCATTTCCTGGAAATTCCTCATAGCAAATGGAATTCGGTATGTCGGGACTGCCGGCTTTTTTTTAATACCATTATTTATATTATATTTTGAAGCGTTCTGACCAAAAATGAATAGAAATAGCGTTTTAAAATACAATTTTATTGTGAGAGTTCTGATTAATTAAAATTATCGAAAAATACTTTTAAAAAAAGATTCATACTTTTTTTTTCACAGTATCAGAATGACCACTGACCCAGAACGCGCTGGTGATGCTAGTGACATGGAATCTGTTGAAGATGAAGATGACACTCATCGCGCGTCAGAACTTACTTCACAGATTCTCTGTAGGTCGGATGTTCTGGCAGCTTTGCAAGACCGCCTTCAAGCACAAATGGTGGAAGTATGTGTTTTCTTTTTAAACAAACAAATATTGTTCAATTTTATTGTACTTAAACAATTATATGCACGATCTACAAGCAAAATAGCTTAAAGTGATAAATCAATAAATGTGAAGAGTGTAGCAAAATTTCCTATTGCCAATGCTTTTTTTTATCAAAGGTAATGTATAAGTGATTGGAAAACTATTCATTGCCTTGTACAAATAAACATTGTCAATTGAGAATCCCCAGTATGAAACACATGTTCCCCTTTATCACTTTAAACTATTTCTTTCATGGACTGACTATACAGGATTTCATTTATATATTGGTTGTTATAGAACTTGCCAGCACCTGTAAAGCGTAGAATTAAAGCGCTTAAGCAATTACAGTTGGCAACAACTAACATTGAAGCAAAGTTTTATGAGGAGGTTCACAAATTGGAGTGCGCGTATGCTAAGAAGTGTGCGCCTCTTTATCAAAAGCGTAGTGAGATTGTTTCTGGTGCATATGAGCCAACTGAGGAACAGTGCGTTTGGGAGAGTGACGAGGAAGAAGAGGATCTCACTAACGATATGAAGACGAAGGTGAAAATTGCAGAGGCAAAGGATGAGTCTAAGGATGAGTATGTTGGAATAATTTTACAAGTGATCTAACAGATGGGCGTTGGATACAAAATATGTAAACTGCAATATTTTCTACATAGGGCCCTGAATGAAAATATCAAAGGAATTCCAGACTTTTGGCTGACGATATTCAAAAATGTTGGTATGCTTGCTGAAATGGTTCAGGAACACGATGAACCAATTCTTAAACATCTGACTGATATAAAAATTCAATTTTTGGAATCTAATCCTATGGTAAGAATTAAGAATCATGTAATCAACACTGCCAATTCTGTATGGTCTGAGATTAAATTGAAATTATTTATTTCCTTAGGGATTCACATTGGAGTTCCATTTTGAACCCAATGATTATTTTTCAAACTCTGTGCTAACTAAGGAATACTATATGAAATGCACACCAGAAAAGTCTGATCCATTTAGTTTCGAAGGTCCTGAAATTTACAAGACCAAGGTGAGCCTTTTTCTGTGAAATAATATAGAATGATGACTTCCAAAATACTTTGAAAATAAAGACAAAAAATAATTCTTTTAGGGATGCACAATTAATTGGAAGAAGGGAAAGAACATAACTGTTAAGACAATTAAGAAAAATCAGAAGCACAAATCTCGAGGCTCAATGCGCACAATTACGAAAACTGTGCAAAACGATTCTTTCTTTAATTTCTTCACACCACCTGTCGGTGCGTTTTATCCCGTTAATGTATTCCCATGTATTATAATATGTTACAATTTTAACTTTTCTCAATTACAAAATGTATTTAGTGCCGGAGGATTCTGACGCTGATATAGACGAGGAGACTCCAGCACTTCTTACTAGTGACTTTGAAATTGGACATTACATCAGAGAACGTATTGTTCCAAGAGCTGTGCTATATTTTACAGGTTTGCAATAATTTTAGTATTATCTACATAATCTATAAAATTTCTTAGAAAAAAAGGAAATTATCGATCTGATAATATTCTCTCCGACAGGCGAAGCTCTTGAAGACGAGGATGATGAGTATGAAGAGGATGAAGGTGATGACGACGACGTCGATGATGATGACGACGATGATGAATCGGCAAATGCGGATGCTCCAACGGTTAAACCAGGGGCTCCATGGAAGAATCCTGATGATTGCAAGCAACAGTAAAAATTCCTTGGCATGTGAACGAGTTTCCAAAGAAAATGGGGAAGTGGATCGAGATTGAAGAGTGTCCTTAAGATCGAAGGAAAACGACTATTATCATTACATTCTTGTACTTGAATAATATCTTAATAATTTCTTACGTCGAGAATTTATCTCTTTACCAGAATACACGTACAGCCAAACCAGTAACGTATAACGTTGTCAATCGTAATCGACACGTTATATAAAGGAATTGCTATAATTGTATTAAACAAAAAATAGAAAAAGGAATGCAAGAATAAGAAAAAAGGGAGAGAGGAACGAAAAAAAAGCAGTAACAAAGGTGTAAAGCATTGGCTTGGAGTATCCATTTATTTTCGTATAAAATTAAAATGTAAACGTAATATACAAATTATTCGCTATTCATCTTTATTATATGATTATTTTGAATTCTAGCTTAATTACATACAACATTCAAACGTAGGATATAAAATGTTAAGTCAGGTTCCTTCTGTCGTTCTGCATCATCTTCGTTTCGGATCCGAACTTCGCCTAGTGAATCTGCATTAAGGAATAATCGTAGAAAAGATTGTCTTGGAAAGAAAAAGAAAAAAAAAGGTTCCCGCAGTAACTGACTTAGCACTGTCAAAAATGTAATTGCCATTAGACTTAAATAGCCAAAGTAACAGACTTTCTCGTGTCGGGCTTTCATTATTGAATAATGTATCGTACAAAAAAGGATATTGTTTGTCTCGGCTTTCACGTCCTTCGCGTTCATGAGCTCTCTCCTTATATGGCGATTTTTCCTGAAAAGATACATTTTTGCATTAATTCGCTTTAAGAATGTTTAGCTTCGAGAAGTTGATTAATGCACAATTTTGTTGGTCGAGTAGAAAAATTAGAAATTGTTTAGGGTATACTTGATAAGTCACCTAGATTCGCCTGCCACTTTTTTGCTCTTTTCCTTTCACTTTCATTGCTCTACTGTCGTCCGTTTCGTCTTTTCAACATACCGGAAGCCGACGTCTTTATCAACTAAAGGGGGCCAAGTAAAAGCGTTAGGTATAGCGAATCTGGCACCTGCATCATTTCCTGATTCTCCCATATCTTTTTTCTTTTCGCCTTTCCCTAATGTATGTATTTCCTTCAAAAATTTTCAGAAAACCACCATTATATCGTTATTCCGTTGTTAGTTCTAATATAATAATACAGTACACGTGTATGCACGGAGTGATGTCGTCAGGAATTGAAAAACTTATTACATCGTTACTTTTCTCTATATTTTATTATTTTGTCAAAGTATTGGAATTCACGCTCGTCTCATAAGATAAAGGAGTGAAAAAAAATATTAATTTATAAAAATATTTTTTATCCAAAGAATAACGTATGAAAACAAGACGTAATGGTGTTGTGACTTGTCAAAGAGTAGGTGATTCTTTTTAGACGTTGTTCTCGAAATGAAAATATTTGTTACTGCAATATCGAGTTTTCTCTCCTTTATCAAATGGGCATTGAGGGAACATCAATGTATCGGCAAAATAATAACCAATGTAGAAAAATAAGGGCCCGAAAACTGCCCCAGCTTCTGACGTTGTGACGCAGTGTGAGTGTTCATATTTCTACGGTTAGAACTGATTGAACACAGCCTTAAGTGTAGAAAGAGGAATGACAACAAGTAGAAAAAA
This sequence comes from Trachelus stipa, assembly GCA_036026315.1. NCBI lineage: Eukaryota > Metazoa > Arthropoda > Insecta > Hymenoptera > Cephidae > Trachelus > Trachelus stipa. The sequence goes on along the minus strand of JAYRCB010000652.1, from coordinate 1,175,465 downwards.
GAATATCAAAACAGTAAAGCTTTTAGAACTTATATAAATTATGGTTAAAAATGATGCGTTAGCATATTATAGCAGAGACATTGCTAATTTGATATTTTATGCAAAGAACAAAAATAATAATGCGGATTTCAAATTTTATTCAAGCAATCGAATTCGTCAATGTCTCTTGACGATTGTCTGCAAATAAAGAAGTTTTGTAAATCAATGCGTACCTTGCTGTAGTGGTGCTTTTCTCTGTGTTCGGGCATGTCTCCATTTTGATGGGCTCCTTTTGCTAGTAAATATAATTTTTTAAAATCAATTGTATGTACCAACATATAACATTTGGCTAAGAAATAGCCGCAGTACTTATGAGACTGACACCTTTGGTTTCTTTGGTAAGAAACAAAGATTTAGCGTACCTCTGTCGTCATCTTTTCGGCGTTTTTGTTCGGTCACAGCGGCGGATTCTTCAGCTCGATCCTGGAACATCAAAACAAGCTAATAAATAATTAAAATTATTTAAACGTAACAATGAACTATATGGCCATCCCCTATGACTGCTGAGAGAGTTTATATCAAGTTGAATTTAAAATATCAGTTTTTCAAGAGAAAACATTGAATTGTTAAAATGATTTCATAGTAATTTTTCTGTAATAAAGAAAATGAAAGATCGGAAATGTTAAAAAATTAATTTACCCTCTTCCTGCCCAGCTTTTTCTCCCGGCGAAGTTCCTTCTGCTCGTCCCGTATTTTTGCCTTTCCTGAACGTTCCTTCTTCTCGACTCCAGCTTCCGCTCTTCTGCTTTCCTGTAAGAAAATCAAACAAAAAATCAATGCCAAACCAAAGCAGAACACACTGCACGTATTTTGCACATATTAAAATTGTGTAATTAGTTCTCACCTTGGGTACACTGTCAACTTTTCTTCGTTTGACATCAGAAGCTATTCCCAAAAATAGAACCGATAAGAATAACATTGAAATAAATATTTCTGTAATAACAATCGATAAGAACAATAGACATTACCTCGATCGGCACCATCTTGTGGTGGTCCTGAACTGGCACTGCTGTTCGACACGCTAGAAAGATCACGGTCGAGGTTGTCAACTCCTCCACCATAGTAATGTTCTTCCTAAACGTGTAAAATAATTCATTAACATTTTTCATTATAATTTAAGGTTTTTAATTACCTTGTAATATTTTCGATCTTTCTTATCGGCCGGTTCCTCCTCCTTTGGTTCATCCTTTTTGACGTGCTTCTCGCGAACTTCTATTACCTCTTTACTCTCTTCCTTTTTTCTTTGTTTCTCCGAATTTTCACTGTACCAGGAATAAGGATATTGTGTGACGAAGAAGCTAGCTGTGAGAAATGGAATATATATGATTTCGTTGCGATACTCACTGATGAGTTTGGTTAGGATTGCTGCGTTTTTCTCGTTCCTTAGGATCTTTATCCACGCGGGTTTCACCATTTGCTTGATTGACTTCCTTTGTTGCAAGACCATTCGTTACTCGTTCCGTAACATCATTGTTTGCTGTGCTATCCTGGGATTTTCCAGCCTATACAAAAAATAAGTATCAAATGAAATATCATTTGGATAGTACATAACCACTCATGTCTTGCATGAACGTACTTTATCGCCCACATGGTGAAAATCGGATTCACGTATCATACTAGGTGTCTTTGCTTTGAGTTGACCACTGTAAGAAGTAGCCAGGACGTGAAGATCCTGACGCTGTCCGCGTTCTTCCTCACGCACCTTCTCAACTTTACGTTCAAGGATTTGCGAGAGTTTCGCCAGGACAGGAAAATGAGGTAAAATTTTTATTAGAATTATTAAGGAATTACGAATCTGCACGTAATCCTTGGAGTCCAAGCATACCACTATAGCCTGGAGAATAAAAGATATTTGTTCAGAAGTATCCACTGCTTTTGCCTTTGTTTTTTAAACATATGTAATTTTTACTTACCTTAGTAATTTTGTAATGCCATTTATGACAGACATGACGATAATTTTCAAATCCCACCATATCATTTGCTTCAGAGAATTGATTGCTCACGCGGAATTTGGTTACGAATCCCGGATAATTGCTACATTCCTGAGCATTCGTAAACACAACCTTAATGCCTAATCTTAATATCAAATTCGAAATAAAGGAATATACAGAATTGACTTTACCTTATCGAAAATAGCCTTTTCCGAATGCCACCTCATAACAGTCTCCAACATGGCGCATAAAAATCTTCCATAACGGTTAGCTTCATTTTCCGTACAGGAAGTCACCGAGTATGTGATATCGCAAAAAAGCTAAATTTAAAGTAAAAGTATTAAGTTCAAACGTTTAATATTTTTCAATTGATACAAATATTTTACTAAGCCTAGTAATATAAACTCACTCTGTCGTAGCAAAGAAGCGTGGAAAAATTAGCAGTCTTGAGTGAATGGATAGTATGTACAAATTTAGCGCAGTACATGGCGTCGACTGTAGTAAAAGTACATCTTGGAAATAGGCATAATTGTAAAAATTGCGTTATCGTCTCGTTCTTAGCAGACTTTGCACTCCGTGATAAAAACCAAGAATCCTTTTCTTGCCTGAAGACATTCAAAGTCAAGAAGAATGTTTTTTTTTCGATTCGACAAACTTGGAATAATAATTGTAGAATAATAGAATTTACCTAAGGTAAGCGAATACTTTCTCTACGTGCTCTTCCTGTTTTCTTCTTTCATCTTGTAACTTCTCAATGAGTGTGGTATACCTTTCTTGTTCCTTCTTTCCCTTACTAACATTCTGTACAAATATAATCAGATATATTACCGTCTTATTTATTTTCTTACTTTACCCCCTTATATAGCACTCACCATATCTTTGGAGTCGGCAGCTTGTACCGCAAGTTGTTTAAGCTTGTTAATTTCTCTTTGATAACTCTCCATTGGCACGTAGAGATCATACATAGAAAGGGACCAGAAAGTAACTAAAAATTGCGGTGAAATATCTTCCCAGACCTTGAGTGGATGCAAAGGGCGGACGGAGAGAGCAACCGGAGCCATTACTGCCTGTGCCGCTTCTGCATATTTTGCTTGCTTCATAGCAGTTGACATTTTTTTATAATTTGGATCAGCTTTTCGTAATGCATCATATTTTATCTACAAGACCACAGAATACATATAAGCTGAAAATGCTCTGAAATAAATTTTTATTTGTCCTCAATTTCATTTCAACACTCACGTTAATCGCATGGGCAAACATAGGTCTTGCCAGGAAAAACGCTACGTCTGAATGAATATGGTTATCTTGTAGCATCGAATGTATAGAAGGGAGACGCTCAACGTATTCATCGACAGTCATTGTGGAACCCAAGAACGTTCCAAACTGTACCAAAGTATCTTGACACTGATCATATAATTTTCCTATAACATAGCGAAGATATGAATAAAGATCTCTTCCAAGTTTTGGATGCATGACTAATTTACTAGTTTTATTTTCCTTACCTACAAGTTTCAAGTGAGACTTATCAGTTTCGCGATAAACAACACAGTGCTTTTGCTGAGCCATTAGTAAACAAAGCGCCACAGCCAGATCATGTTCTGCGAGCGCTTCTTTGAGTCTCTGCGACGACTTCTTTGTGTTCCGCACTTGACTGAAATATCCAGCCTGAGAAGAAAGAACCAGCAATACTCTTACGTAATGTTCACTCTTGTTAATTTTCTTAAGCGTTTTGAATATGATACCTCGTTCTTAAGAAGGTCGCCCCCGGCCATTGCATCGAGTTGATCCGAAGTCATCTCTTCGGCAGCCTCAATGCCTGCCATTTTTTGTACAATTTCCTTGACTATTAACAAATCTAAGCTGAAAGCAGAATATTCGTATCGTATAAAGAATTGTATCGTTAAAATATAACTAAGTATACCTGTATATAAAAATCAGAATATTGAAATGAGTTGGGATACCTTTTTTGAGCTTTCAATTGATTAGCAACATATTGTAAGAGCCCGGTGAGTTCGATGTTGTATTTTTTGAAAATGGCTCCGCAAAACGAAGCCAATGATTGCAACCAAAGGGAAATGCTCGTCCCATCATGTTTAAATCTGTCTCTATCAGCACCAGCCAGTGCCTCAACGAGACAATATCCCAAGACGTCATACGAAATGTTCGTCAAATACTTTAAAGAGTCCACGACAGGTCCTGAATATGTCATAATTCGTAAATAGATTGAAATAAGCACGAAAAAAAATCCTATTCATTATTTTAACATATAATGAAATTAAACTTACCAATCAAATTATCATACAACTGAATTTGAATAAGAACGTAATCGAAAAGTACACCAGGTGAGGAATGCGTTAATTTTCCAATAGAACGTCCTACAGGCTTAATCGTCTCTTTGGACACTCTCTTCATGATGGATTTTATTTTCTTCTGTGCATCGGCACGTTTGCGGAGAAGAGCAGCATGCTGGAGGGGCGTATCGTTTTTCCAACGGGCGTAAAGGCAATATCGATTCTGGTAAGGATAATGCTTCAGGATATTCCAGACTTCCTCGGCGACACAGCAATTACAGTCCATGAAGGATAAGGACGGTAAAAGAGCAACGTCGAGAATTGTAAGGACGTCGTAATAAAGGTTTGTGTTTTTATCAATAGGAAGTTTGTTGGAATCCAAAGGGCACTGGCGTATTGCTGCATGGCAGAGACGCATTATCTTGTACATTAAAATGGGATCGTGATGAAGGTTTGGTCCAAGGATTATTAACATTGGCAAGAGATGGTCATGAATATCTTCTAATTCCTGCACTGACTTTGGGGCCAAAGGACTTTTTAATGGGGGTACTTTACGCCCTGGCAGTTTTGGAGATATTATGCAGTGTCTGTAATGTGGAGTTAATATTGTGATGATTATTATGCTTATGAACCATGAAAATGTGATAATTACTTACTTTCTGTAAACCGGTTCGATTACTGATTGAATCATTTTGCAGAGAGCTAATGCTATGGGCTTTTGTTCAGTCAGACAATGATCCGGAAGCCGATTAAATAAGCTCTGTGCTATGTCCCAAGCACCAACCTCCAGTAAAGCCTCGCATAATCCAAATTTTTGATTTGTCGAATATTTATCCTGCTTTCAAGAAAATCAGATATTGAAAAGTGCTATAAAATGTATATAAAAACGGAAGTAAAGATTTATAGGAATCAGAGTAGTGGTTATTCGGCTTATGTACCTGGATTACTTCCTTCTCTTCTGGAACTTCTTCTTTATCCTTTGTTGAAATGACGCTCAGCTTCCGCACGTATTCCTTAGCCTGCTTCATGGCCTGTTCATGGTCCTTGATGATACTCCGATCGTCGGGGACGAGCCAGGGTAGAATATCATCAAGCTTGATGACATGGTGTTGGAGCATTAAGGCGGTGACCTTCTGCAGGGAGAATGGCGTAGCCATGGCAGTTGATCTATATTTAAATCCCAACACCTCACAGAGGACCTGCTGGTCGCTCATGTATGATCTGATCAACGGAATGAACAGGCCGTCATCCTCTGGACGATTCTCGAAGGTTTCCAATAAGATGTCCAGTACGCGGTTGGGGTCCAAATTGAAGTACCCTAAGAAGAGGATTGATCAAACAAATAAACAAAAAAAATACCCTAGAATGTCCTGATCAGTACCGATCAAAGATTTGACGATTTCCAAGACGGATGCGACCTCGCATTCTGGACGATCCTGATTCAGCTCCACTATTAGTTTTGAGTAGCCTTCACTCTCCTCGCGAAACAAGTTGAACTTTCGCTGTTTGTAGCTGAAACATTCAGGCTGGGACGTAGAGATCTTTTTCAAAATAGAGATTCCATATTGTTTTGAGGATACTTACTATAACTTTGTTTTCACTTTTATGAACTTCGTTTGGAAGTTCCGGTTCTTCAATGTGCCCACATCCTGGAGGGTTTCAATCTCCAGGCGTTCTTTGAGTATCCTGTCTGTGAGGAACTGTAAATAGGAACAGGAAGATCAAAGCTTCGAAATGTATTAGTAATAAGAAATCCACCATATCCTTGTTACGCGATAAACGGAGTGTGCTCCATCCTGAACTATTTTTGGGAATAAGTTATGAGTTTTTCATTTTCTTTGCCGATCACCGAAATGTCGAGCACACGGTGAGAAGGCGGTTACCTTTTCTGATTCCTTGACGATGTAGTAAAAATTGTTTCTCTCGTTACTGTGAGCCTCTGCATCAATTAAAGTGAACACGTCTACGATCGCTGATGGTATTGCGTCGTCGATACTCTGCATATAAAAGAGTAATATAATCATGTTATAAATAATCCAGAGATTCAGATGTTACTAAGAACAGAATTATGGTAAATACATACCATGACTTCAGCCAAAGTCGAGACAACGCTGTCCTTTTTTATGGTTCCAAGGGTTCCATTCGATATCAATTCGTACAATCCTCGTCTCCATTCTGTAAAAACAAAAATAAGATTTCTAAGGAATGAGTTACAAGCATTAGGTTTGAAAAGGTGTGTGAGTACTAAATTTAAGGTGAAACTTTATAGAATTATGAATCAACATTCTATTTGGTGCTGTAGGAAATAATAAAGGCCATGAGCAAAATTGAATAAGCTTTATTTATTAGGATATTTCAATGAACAAGCACGTTAAAAATCACAATACAAATTGAGGTAATAACTTCTCTCGGTTTGAAGTATTGTTTCAACTTTCTATTGCTTTTGGAGCACCAGCCTGATTCTCACTTTTTCACCCCTTCCCTCTCTTTTGAATGACCAGCAATGACTATTAGTGCCGAAAAGAATTGAAGAGTTCATATTGAAAATCTTCAGGGGACAAAAAGAAGTGCAGAGTAATAAAATGCAGTAAACCAACACAGCATGTGCTCCACTTGATTCATTAGATCCAAATAGGCTTGAGCTTTAAGAAACAATGTGAAACTAAATACAAGACTTAGGGTGTAAGTGAAATGGCCAGTGATCACAGAAACAAAGGAAGATGGTTGAAGGCAAAGTGAGTAGGAGGTGAGCTAAGGTAAAGGGATATGAAAGGAAGCAAAAAGATAATTTACCTGTTGCGTTGCCTTCCTTAAATTTCTGCTTGATAAGCTTGAGGCTGCAAACAGTCGGTAATTGAATTGAATAATGTCTCGAAGTAGGTAGTGTTCGCGAGAAGAAATGTCGGGCCGAGAGACTTATTTATTGGCATATCATTTTAGGTATATCCGCGGTGACGTGCAAGACCCTTTTCGCGACTCGAATATTTTTGTCGCGGCCCTCCTAAGGCCGCGCGCTTTTTCATTCACTTTTAGCACGTCTCTCGTTCTCGCCCGCTCTTTCTATATATTATATATATCTCTCGCTCTCTCTCTCTCCCTCGCCACGCTCGCCCGACTCGCTATCTCTCTCCTCGCTCTCTCGCCTTTCCTTATATTCTCCGTTTCTTATCGCTTTCCTCGTTTTCTTCATCCATTAAACGGTGACCACTTACAAGTCGCTTCGGCCGTGTTTCTCCCATGACTTCCACATTTCCGCGTTCCACGGTTTATCACCAGCCATTTCGACGCGGCTTCACGCGATTCAGATTATTAAAAACAACCTCGTCGACATCGCAGGTTAACAGACACCATTTTACGAGTTTTCGCTTCCTGTATTCCAAAAAACATCATATTTCTCCTTCTCCTAATCGCCATAAACTATGTTGTGATCTAGGGGAAAAATCAGAAAATTGATCTAATAACTATAGAGATAACAATTTAATTACTGAAACATTGACTTGCAATATCGAATTTTCTTTTTAACATGCGTTAAATACTGTATTCTTAGTTTGCAATAACTTTCAATACATACCGTTGATCAATCAAGAAATTGATTTTTCCAAACGCTACATGAGCGCCAAAATGGCGGATATAGTTTCAAATGGCTACCAACGTAAACTAGATAGTTTTGAGAACGGTAACAGAAAGAGATTCTTTTGAGCAGATCCATTTGATCGGAGAGGTAATGAAAATTCTGTGTAAAAGAAATCCATTGACATCAGTTATTACACTGTGGAATAATATTCGTTCTACGTAAAATATTGTATCATGTTTTGCCGTTTTACTAAATATTTGATTATATTCTCTTTAAACTGTGACGATTAATACATTGTGAGCCAGACACGAGTAGACCTATTGTTTGAGGTTATATTTTGTTTACATGGCTATATTAATATTTGCAGCGTGTCACAATGTTGGGAGAATATTTCAACCGTAATTCTGTGCTTCAACTCGTTTATCAACTGTAAAACTAAATAAGTGTACACAGCATTTGTAAATGAAACGTGCGATTCTATTTACAGGTGAAAAATGGCCAAGTCCGGAGAGAAAAAAGGAAAGAGCGCCATCAATGAGGTGGTAACTCGTGAGTACACTGTAAATCTGCACAAACGTTTACACGGCGTAGGATTCAAGAAACGTGCACCACGAGCAATTAAGGAAATTCGCAAGTTTGCTGAAAAACAAATGGGAACTCCAGATGTCAGGATTGATACCCGTTTGAATAAACAACTCTGGTCCAAAGGAATTAGGTAAGCATTGCTCAGAGAGCAATATTTACAAATTTTATTTATTCTTTTGAAATGATCTTGTATATGTGCAGAGTTATGCTATATTATTCTATATGTCAGTCAAAATTTCGGTAGAATTAATGTAAGCTAGTTTTAACGAGATTAATTTTGACTTTCAGGAACGTTCCTTTCCGCGTCCGTGTCCGCTTGAGCAGAAGAAGGAACGATGATGAAGATTCGGCAAACAAATTGTACACACTTGTCACATACATCCCTGTTGCGACCTTTAAGGGACTTGCGACAGAAAATGTTGATGCTGGTCAAGATTAATTTATTATCATATAATAAATAATTTTGGCTATTAATCTGCTTTGCCTGTTAATCATTTTGTACCTGCCTTACCGACTGTTGTTACAAATTCATAACTTCGTTCAGCAGAGTATTTCTATGTGGCGCCACTTGTAACAATAAATCAAATTTGAACGAAGTTGTTACTAGAGCTTCAAGCAAATGGATACGTGCATCTAATTAATAATTTGTTTAAAAAAAAAAGATGAACTTGAAATGAATACTAAAATTCTTGTCATTACTTGAGAAAAATTCAACAAGTATCAGTCCAAGAACATTTACCAAGAGTTGTATAAACAGTGCAAATTAAACGAAGGTAAATTATTCATAAAACTAAAAACTCTTTTGAATAATATTAGAGAATAATCAATTGCTTATTAGTGATCGGTAAAGTCTCTCGAGAACGAACCAATCTGAGAGGAGTTTGACGTAATTCAGGATCTCGGGTGCTCTCGGCATTCTCCGACTTCGTAGAATCGAATAAACCCTTCTGAACCTCCTGAGGCTTCTATCGTTCTTCTCACTCGTGAGTCAACATTGTCTCTTTCTCTGTCGAGTCTGGCAACCAGCAACCAGCCACCCTCCTCCTGGCTACTGCAAGCTAAACTGATTATAGCCAGCCGCCAGCCCCTTCTACGCCCTTAATGCAATTACAAACTCACAATCATCTAATGTTATGTGGAGCGAGTCGAGCGCTGAGAAGTGAGAGAGCACACATAGAGAGTGAGAGTTAGAGCTCTGCATAAATTCACAATCGTAACCCACCACAGGACAATCTCTTCTAACCTAATGAGATCCTTGTTACCTCATTAGTACCATGTATTACACCATTTCCTGTCATCAAATGATTATCTATATTTCTTGAGCACTGCTCGATTCCCTATTATTTGTATCATCCTACAAGTCAGGTAACCTGTAAATATATCATACAACCTCCTAATATTCTTTCCCATTTTCATTCCCCAGATTGCATTTGATAAACAAATCTACATACATCTAATAAGACACCTTCGTATTCTCCACAGGAAGCCAAATGATAGAGAACAAAGGATTCCTAACCTTACTATCAACAATTTATAGATACACATTAACATATTGATACAGCAGTTCATATAGTTGTACGAAATCATGATAAACATTAGACTGAGCATAGTCCTCGACTTTTACTGCAGTACAAAAGCAGGTAATACTTTAGTAGCGTTCCAGCCACCACACCCTACGGCCAGTGTGTCCTGTATAAGCCCTGTGAATCCTGCGACACTTGCACTGCACTTGTTCTCACGAAGCAAATAGTGGGAACCCCCAGCAGTACATCCCTAGGGAGTAAGGACAGAAACGCGTCAGGAAGCCTGGGGAAGCTGTGACGTTGTCATGGGATCAGATGAGATAGGATTCCTTGGTGTGACGGTGCGTCGCCTCTGTCCCGACATTCCCAGGAGGAGTAAGAGGATCGAGGACGCCGTGAGTCTTGACGCGGCGCGTTATAGTCGCGCAGGATGGCTCAACTCCTGGGTAACCAACAACAGTCAACTGGCAGTTGGTTCGCGCATGTAAAAGGATGTTCTACTAAGGGAGGATCTTCCGAGGTAGGTGGCGTCTGGTTGAATAGGGGAAAAATTATCCCTTCCCTTGTGACTGACAGTATAACCAGAGAAGTTTGTGCTGGTAGGTTATGTTTTCTATGCTCGGAGTGGCCGCCTCAGTGTCCTGAGCATACGCAAGCGCCAAAATACAAATATGCACATGTCTGCTAGTTATCGTTGCTCTTGTGTTACTGCTTTTCGTACAGCTTATGCTACTGGTGGCTCATCCTGATCCTGCCACGAGTCTGACGAGGGTCTCGAATACGTATATATCGAGATGTGTAATACGTGGTCGCATACTGTATGTATACATATGCGCAAGTAAACATGAGAAAATCCATGAAGTTTATACGCACGCTCGTGTGTCCATGGTAAATAGCACATAGTGTGAGTTTGTACATATGTTCTTGATTTGTTCGGAGAATAATATTCTCCCAGTAAAGTTGATTAAATATTACTCTGGTCTTCTCACCCTTCGTCGACATCGACGTAATTTCGTATTGCGAGGATTCTAACCCTCTTTTCTTTTCCACCTACGTATTCTCATGTTACACTCTTCCTTTCTCTTTTACTAGATTTTCTTAGATATATTAACAGTTTCGTTCCCCGTTTTATATGATTTTTCATGATTTCGTAGTATTACGAGGTTTCTTTTTTTTGTCATATGTCTGACAAGTTATTACATTGCTATTTATTTTTTCTTTCTTCTCAGTACCTTTGGATTGTACGCAGCGGAGTGTCATCGGCGAATATAGTGATTTTAATGAAACTTTGCTGCCAAGAATTAAATAATAATTTTAATATAACTTCTCGGGTATGTTTAGAACTTACATATTGGCAAACGATTTAAAAGCAACCAGCATGGCGCAATGCATAATCGAATAACTAAGAAATATAATCATGTCGAGTTAACGGATTAAGGCTACCTGTCAATCATAGATAATGTTAATGATTAAGAATGACTGTTGCAAATTTATTTCCACGCGTATAATGACAGTAGATGTCAAATAATTCGTTTACAACGAATTACGTAGATATTATATTGAAAGCTGTTTCTTAATCAAATATTTAAATATCAGAGGATTTGAAAAGGAGACCTCAGAAAATCATGTAGGTAATACAAATAACAGACAAGCAGCTATTTCCGATAACTTATTTCTATATTATGATTTTAGAAATTATTGGCGTTCCCGTAATACCCTGTGGAAAGAAGATTAATCTATTTTCAAAAGGACACTGCCCTCGGCTATCGTATTACCATGGTTAATTGTATCAAATTACTATTGGGACATTAGAAACTAATCAGTGCGCCATGTGCAGTCGCATAACACATGTGACAACAAATACAATCAATACGTTTATTATTAATGCCATAATATACTATGCAACGTAAGAGAATTCATGGATTGAATATTTAATTTAAAAAAAATAGGTATTATTACCCAAAGATTTTTTGATTACAAATATTCAAATTCTAGGGTCCAACGAAGATGGTTTCCGGAAGTCTGGATGGAAAGTACGGGATAAGGTTAATTGTACATGGTTGAGAATTAGATAAACTGAAACGTTTGAGAAAGAAAGATGGACGAAGACGACGAGAGAGAGATACGTCAGTCAAGAGCGAAGAGGTCACTTACTAGAATTGCTCGTAAAATCAAGGGTCGCGCGTTCGGGGCATTAGGCATCATCGTACGAGAGGGATGGTTTTATCGAAGCGTATCTACCAGGATAAAGTCAGAAGGGGATGGCTCCAAGAAGAGAATAGTCGACTGTAGGTAGAGTGTAGGTAGATACCTATACAAGAACAACATAGAATGAGGACTAACGAAGGCAGACCATACCAGGGGGTTGTTGGGCGTTCCAATGGTCACGCATGCTTCAGGGATGGTTCTTACTGAACCAATAGGAGTCTCCCGTCTCGACTAAGGGTAGTACAAAGTCAGCGTGGGGTTAGTACCGCCCCTAGTACACCCTCCACCGTTATTGAATTAAGCTTATCATTTGATTTTGAGGAAACCCACCAGTCGGTTGTCTCGGGCGCTCTTAGCGGGACGAAAAACTTGGCTATCACGGATAATCGCAATAATTTGATATCGCTGATCCGATTACTTCATAACCTCGTTGTGCCCGGAGAGAGAACAAGAGAGCAATAGGGACGGAGAGCGTGATAGAGCGAGAGAGGGCCAGCCACCTGTCTAGGGAGAGAGCGAGACAGTCAGGGAGAGGATAGGTTCAAATAGGCAGAGAGAGGGAGAGTAAGATCGCGCACGATCAAGAGAGAGTAAGACATAGGTGGAGAGACACCCTTTACTCGTGGAAGGTGCCCGTCGAGAGAGCAGCCGACGGTTTTCTTCTGGCCGTGCGGGCCGAGGCCGCCGGTGGCGCGAACCTCGCCTCAGCCAGGCCGACCCGTCAGGAGGACCTCGTGAACTCTTACAAAAACGTGGTCGAAACATTCCAAGTGCTTCGATAACAAAAAATTGCGGCTTTTTTGGATCCTGAATTTGAGTATTCTGGACGACGTGATTTTCATAAGAGAATCTATATAATAGGGATCAGTTGTTACGCGAAGTGTCGTTAAAAAAAAAATCAGTGGCGGATCAATTGGTGCAGTGATCAATAACTCGTAAAGGCCATCGTGCAACTGGAAGTCCATTTAACTTTGACGACCAACGACATCGAAGTTTGACTTTATATCTTCTTGAATAGTCCATTCCATTCGGTACCAGGATATCCAGTGTTGGAAGTTGTCACAATTTTGTAAAAGGGTATAGGCAACCAATCCTGAGGGACGGGGTCCCGTCGGCAACTGGCAAGGAACTATCATATTCGCAATGGACTATTCGTATCTAAACCAAGCTGCGGCTGCGGCTGCAGCTGGTTTTGAAGCATCCAGTTGCGCTTTGGCTGCATCGGAGATGCAATGTGGTTATGGCGATTTAAGCTCTTGTTCCCAAATGAGTCAAGCTGCGTACAGATACACTGCGGCGAGAGCTGCTGGTTATCCAGGTAATTCTGGTACGCCTGGTACGGGAAGTGGTGCTCCTCTTGGTTCCCATCATGCCACCCATCCCCATGCACATGCACATCATGGTGCCCATTCTACACCATGCTCCGTTATGGCTGCTAGATCGCAAGATGTCCATCGGCACGCGGCTTCGATCTTTCCGTCAGCTATTAATTTACAGGGTGAGTAAATATTGTGAACTATATCAAATATCCAATGAAATTATCAATTCAATTATTAATGTTAGACTTATTATTAGCATGCTTGCTCGATAATTTACTTTGAAACATTTTCATTGTCAGTACTGATCATTTAGTTCCTCCGCATCTCGCATTTCTTCTTTTACTTCTAATTACAAATATATTATCTCCCTGTACCAGGGATGTGCTAATTATTAAATTCTTCTTTTCACGCTATATAAATTCTATATCAAGCATCAATTTACACTGTTCAGTCGGTAAAACAGGCCCGCAGGAAGAATCCTCTTCCTAATCATACTTATCGTTCTCGTTATCTCCTTCGTGTTAAATTCATTCCAGCATCTTTTAATAATGAAGCTGTTTAGGAGAGTTTCGCAAGTATTCAAGCTACAATTCTCGTTATATAAAATCCCCCCTGAATTAATTCGCGACTCGAGAGCTAGAAAGCTCATTCTAAGAAATTCGACCAGAATAGAAGAAACTGAGAGAGCTTAAGAAAACTAGAAGAGAGTGAGGTTAGGAAGAGGTAGTTTGACCATCGACGTGAGGAAGTCAAGCAGAAGAATAAAAGAAGTTAGGATGGTATGAGAAGGCCGTCCTGGTCGGTAGGCAGCTTGGAGGAGAAGCGACGACAAGATGGCACTGAAAATCAATGGATGTCTCTTCTCTCTCATACTCGCCCTCACACTACCCTTCTCCTTCCTCACTTCCTTTCTCTGGCATACATAACCTCCCTCTCATATACTCAGCCTTCTCGTAGTCATTGCTATGGTTACGTTCCTCACTGCTATGGCCAAACCTCCTCTTCCTCTTCGTCGGCGTTGGTATCTACAGCACGTAACTTCACTATCCAGCATTTACTATCTTTATCCTCAAACCAATTTCAGCTACTCCACGTTCGAGTATTACTGCAACTTGCACGACATTCGAAAACAGCTTTATTTTTCTTGTCGTGTTAGGATATTGGCAAGAAATCAGATACTGACAGCCATTCAATCCTTGAAAGTCCCATGCTAGTTACAGAAAATAAAAAATTACTAGAATTTAAAAAAATCCCTACATCTACATTGTTACTAAACGTGACTAACGAATTTGATGCATTCTTCGAAGACCTTGCACATCGTACGTCAATCTTGTTTAGAATTCTATCCAGTAAAGATGTAGCAATTGTTTTATATATGGAATATCTAGAAATTAGTTATGCGTTATTAATTTAATTTTCGTACGTATTTACATGTTTGTTCAGTTCCTTTTTCAGTGTGTGTTTATTAAGAAACTTTGAAATCCAAATTAGAGGATTGTGCATTTAAGGGAAGTAAAGCATCGACGCTCGCCGACATCGTGCAAATTGAATTCTGATTTGTAATTCATTTTGTCGTCTATCCTTTAGTTTATATTAATTAAGCAAATTAGTATTAACTTATTAAACTTTGTAGAAAATATAAAAAATTTTACCTCAAATATCAAATTCAACGAATTATACGAGCATATTAAGTGAAGCGTGAAAAATTTCGTTTTCATGGTTTGTAATAATCGTTAACCAATAACATGCCTACTATATAGATTACAATCTCCATCAAAGCCCAATGTGCTATAATCAATAGTATTCACTAAATGTGTACAAAACGTTACTAATAAGCCATTTTTTGCAAACTTTACTGAACACGCTTATAAAATTGATTAAACTGAATATTTGAGCATTTCTTTCTTTTTTCTAGAGTGTGTACTAAGTTAATAATAATTTTCTCGATAAAATGTGACATTAAGGAAAGATGACAAAACTAATTATCAATCTGAGCTAATTTGAACAATTTTGGTCACCGCCAAAGTCCAACTATCCTTAAAATTGAATTATCCAAATGTTTATAACAATCATTTAAATTTAAAGGTGGATTAGGATACAAAGCGTATTCCGGTCACGATGGACTTGCGGAGAAGAGAAAACAGCGTCGGATACGAACAACCTTCACGTCAGCACAATTGAAGGAACTAGAACGAGCGTTTCAAGAAACCCATTATCCAGACATTTACACGCGCGAAGAAATCGCCATGAAAATCGACCTTACGGAAGCCAGAGTACAGGTGAGGGATAACGATAAAATATTATATATAAATTCATATAGCATAATGGGATTAAATCGAACCTTCGTTTCAATGTTATTTTCAAAGATCCTCATAGCAACCAGATTCTCTTTTCAAGAATTCTTTATGACTTCGGCATAGAATGAAAGATTGTACGTCCATTCCTCCATGGTTTCCCCTTCTGTCCCGTTCTTCTGGTACCACCCTCGCAGAAGGGAAGCTCTAATGAAATTAGGAGTCCGCCGCGTTCGTTCTCGCAGGGCACCTGCCGCCAGTCAAGACCTGATGGATTATATTGCGCAACGTTCTTGACGGATTATCGTGAACTCTTCTTCCTCTCCATGCTCTTTGCCAGATCACTATAATCCACAATATCCACGTTTACCTATAAAAAACATCAGTTTTATTCACCTTAGAGATACGCTAGTGAATCTGCCGGTCGAAGGTTAAGAAAACGTTCAAAAAAATGGTATGCACTATTTGAGGATGGAAAAAAAATTCAAATTTCTTTTTATATACAAAACGTTGAATAGTCGGAATATGATGGACAGACAGAAACCGGAAATGAACTGTCTTACTCGATTTCATGAAGATTTCATGAATTGTTAATCAATCGCGAGAATAGAACGGAGAATAACCGGATGATCGGACGTCTTAACGTCGCGACATTACGAGAAAATTCTAAGGCAATTCTGAATGCCATCATTGCAGAGAATTATATTTGGAATAATCTCAATAGTACAAGGTGCTCTCAGTACTGATCTTTCGAATATACTAGTGACAATTGACTGAATTAAAGGTACCAGTTTTAGCACTTTTATGCACATATCTATTTTGTGTTTCATTATACCAGTAGAAATTTCATTTTGGAAATCGAGGACTCGTTGGGCTCCTGGGTATACCTATATAAGTTCAGTGGAGATTTTGTTAGATTGGGAAAAATGTCTACTGTATAATTACACTTTTGAAGAGCCTTTAACTACGTTAAAGGGTTTTTACTTAATATTCTCGTAATCTCATAGTCCACTTGTGCTCTTAGAGAAAATGAAAAGCTTTATCGATGCAACGGAATAATTTAATTTCTATTCAATTATATTTTATAATGGAAGGAAATCGCATAAATATCGAATCAATGTATATATATATAAATATATATAATTGCCACTTCGATTACCGTGGATAGTATTGAAGTTTCTGCATAGCCTTTCTTTAATATATTTTTGTTCTAGTAGCCAGAAACAATTTCGCCCAAAATCAATGTGTAATTGAAATTAGGTATAAGTCTAGGTAGAAAATGGGAAAAGCATATAGGCTCTTACTCAAAGCGGATAAATCAGATTCAGGAAAATCCAAGTAGTCCAACTCCATTTGGTCCGGCTGAGCGAAAAGGGTGCCCCCGGGCCCGGAATACCCACAGCCCGCAGAAACATGAAAATGGACGTTGTACGGGTATATCCTTGGCCGCAGGATAATTAAGGAGAGCGTAACAATCAATTTTCTAGTAGTTTGCGGTCGCACGGCGACCACCATTCATTTTCAAGGCAAAATCACCTTGAAGGGCTCTTGCGTCCACTTGGCTAATGGCGTAGTCGGATGCAACATCTGAATATAGAAGGACATCTAAAATAGCATTGTCAAAGATATTTTTCCAATTTATCGATACTTACAATTTCTTTAAATATCAAATCTCTGTTATATAATTTGAAAAAAAATTATCGTAGGACAAGGTAAAGAAAAGTTAAAAACGTTAAAAAAATTCTTATCGAATTCCTTTGTCCAGGCTGCCACGTTATATGTACTCTTTATTTTTTCTTCCTGCCCCCTCTTTTTTCTCGTACGATTCCCTCAATCATTCTGCCGCAGCAGCCCTTTGCTCGTGCGTCCCTTTAATTCGTCTCGGACGCCGATTGGCCGTTTGGCCATGGCACACGCCACGCCATTCGTCGTTCTGCTTCGTTCTCTCTGCCATGGCGTCTGCTCGATAAATTTTTCCTCCTCTCTCGCTCTCTCGCTCTCCTCTCTCCTCTCGCAAGCGCCACACTGTGTTTCCTCCATAGGTGCTGCTCGCTGCTGTTGGCCTAGCGCCCTCACAGCCGCCATCATTGCTCTTCGTTCTCTCCCCTCCTCCTCCTCCTCCTCCTCTCACTCTCTCTCTGTCACTCTTCCGCCACTCCCACCCGTCACAGTCCCCAGGACTTTCTCACTCATTCACTCTCTCTCTTTCTCTCTCTTTCTCTCTCCTTCTCTTTTCTCTGCCATTCTCATCTCATCTCAACCGCCAGTACGATTCTGCTTACGTTACTTTTACCTTATTGCACCATACTAATCTCTGCCATCTAATTTCCAAGAAATTGCGACTACAGTTTTAAAATCCTTTTTTTAAATACAAAAGTTTTTATGATTTTTCAAAAATTGTTACTTTATATTACAATCGTTTTAGTGCCCTTTCGCACTGTTCGATGAAGTACGTGTTACAGTTCTAAGCACAATCCAATGACACTGGGTGGCCACTTGAGAACCCTGTAAATCAGTCGTGTCAAGGGTCGTCCCAGGCCCTTTCTCGGCATACAGGGATAGATACGAAACATGCGTATATATCACGGTGAACATTATGCACAACGCAAGGCAGATTAATGGAATTGTAATTCATAGGGAATGACTGGTGAGTCAGGACTGGCAAGTGTGCCGCCTGCCGCCACGCGGCAGCATCGCACATAATAAACGCGATACGTTCCGTGAGGCTCCTGCGGCGTGTAACATTCGTACCGAGGCAAGAGCGTAGACTAAAATCCCTTGGGTCTTGCTCTACATGGGAGACCGATTGATTTCATCCCAGTTCCAGGGAGGATTCCTCAATTTTCTACATTAATAATGTACATGCGAAGTCTGCATGGCACTGTACAATATTAATACATTGATACAGACACAAGTGGTTACAGGGTTAAGGCTTGTGAGAATTTCATGAGGAATATTTAATACACTGTCTAGTAAGAGTAGGTGCTTAATGCGAAGAATGTTTAGTGAGTGAAGTAGCAAGTTCAGGCTTAACTTCAAAAATTCGAATGACTCAAAATTTCTTTTTCTTACTTTATTCTCGTGTCACCAGTGTTGGCGAAACCTTCAAAGGGAGGTTGTCAGTTATGATGGCACCCTCCAGCAGGAGGGTTCAACTCTAACTAAAGTCACAGTGAAAGAGGGTGAGAGCTCTAACGGGAAAGGTACGAAGGTAGTTCAGAGGGTTGTAACATTTCAGAGAGTGAGAAGTCAGAGGTGCCAAAAGAGCGAGAGAACGTTGTAGCAGTTCTGGGAGAGCACCGAACCATGGCAAACCCATGGGGCCCATGCACAAGTGTGCTACAGTAATTGCCAGTACTATGTAGATCCACTTAGAGTGATTAAAAACTGTCCTGCTGAGCGTCATCTACGCTACTGCTCGTTTCCCTCGGCTATCCCTGAATGATAACACTCTTCGAGCTTATGGGGCTCCATGGGAAAAAAGTCTGGTACTTTCACTTCTTAAAAGTTATACAAATCCAAATAGCAGTCGTAACAAACGCACAACAATATATATGTACGAGACAAATTTTTCTCGGAACAACTGTCAAACCAAGTCTAGAATCACTGGAACAGCCTGAAATTCTAAAAAAGAATTTTTATATGTGTATCACCTAATACTGCCCATGTAATTTCGAATTTCTTTATACAGCAGAATATTTTGCGCTAAACATTATGATGCTATACGCCACATTGTGAAAGACACTTCCCCAAACCAACAGCGAGGATTCTGCGATCACGACTGTACCTAGGCTAATGAAAAGTTCACATCCCTTAACTGACTATGGCTCTTCCAACTCTTGACATCCTTGTCCTAAGCAAACGCTAAAGTACAGCACACACAACCTTTGACACATTACGAATCCAACCACTACTTCCTTACCCCGTTAGTCTGCCGATTTTTATTATAAATACAAGGAAAGCAGAATGCCCCTTACGCTTAGTTCTACTGCTCAGTCTCGCGGTTAACGTCAGCACTTATTCGGGTAATAATTTTTAACCGAAATCCTGCTGTGGTGAATTATTTCATCCTATAAACCTATCGGGTCTGCTTCCTTCGAGGAAGATATCCTTCTGAATACATTTCGAAACTCGAATCCTGAGCTTGGGTTCACACTACGTATAGTTTGACTACCGAGAGAACTGAATACTGACGGCAGCGAGCAGCGTAAGGAAAATCAGCAAATTGTAACCCTGGCCATGCAAGAAGACCAACACAAGTACCAACTTCATCAACCAAATCCTGGCAGTCGTTCTGCAAGTTATAATAACTCGAGCATCAACTAAGAGTAATTTCAACTATACATATCATTCACACGCATACCCAGTTATCAGCCGTACTAAGGGGAACACAGAGAACATGGATACACAATCGTTCTCGGCTAAAGAATTGAATAGCATAATATTTCCTTGGTCGGTAGAAATATTACAGCAGACTCCTTTATCGGAGTATGCAACCATGGCAATGATATGGTCAGCACCTGTACTAGTCAAACTGATCAGATCAAAGGTACGAGGGCATGCAGACAAATGAGTATGAAATTTCGAAACCATAGAGAGACACTACACTTTTGCGAGAAATGAAAAAACTATTTTGTCGAAAATTATCAGAATTCAAATGACAAGAATTAGCTACAATCAAGCAAGAACGTTACGAAATTCCACTACAATTTGTAAATAGAATCACAGACGCGGTTATCAAAGCGAAAAAATTATTACTTCTAATAAAACGCCTGACATGGTATCTGCGTCCATTAAATATTTAGAGCAAACAGCACTTGGAAGTTTTAATATAGGTTTACGAAACTCAGACGTAGAAAGTAAAGTCGACTGGGCAAATCCAAAGAATCTCAAAGAAGGCATTAATCACGTAGTAACTGCATGGGAATATAGGAAAAATAGGCGCGTTTGAATAAAAGAGTCAAATAGGTTCAAATCCACGTGGAGTATGTAACGACGTTTATCATTGACAGAAGAGATTTTTCCATAACAATCATACATGTACAGATGACAGTTACCGACGTAACAATAACATACACCATAATCAATCCCAATCACGTGGTCGAAGGGAATATAATAGCAACCACTCATACAATGTAGCAACAAACAATCAGGCTGACCATTTTCAAAGGCAAAACAATTACATGTCACATCGAGCAAATTCGGGAACCAATAGGGAAAGATTCACAAACAATACCTACCGTAACTGTAACAGGCAGGATAACGGATATCAGCAGCCCGACAATCTCCAAGACGGATTACTCAAAATTGTACGTATTGTCAAGATTCAAAATCGCATTTCTGTACTATCAGTATGTTTGTATTTTAATACATTCTTTTTTGTCATATCTTGTTTACGACAATAATCCAGGCTGGTTCGAACGATACTATCGATTATAAATTGATTTTAAATCGTCATTTACACTTCGGTTGATTGAAAACCGTCAGAGTAATGAAAATGAGATAATAACGATGGGACTGTGTTGTAAGAGGGTTCGAACCAGCTGGATAGAGGATAGAATTCATACGGGAAACACTGTCCAGTAATGACAGTGCCTGCGACAATCCTATAATTAAGACTTGGTTTCAGTTGCCTCCATATACAGACTCTCCCTATACGTTGTCTACCGCACACGTGCTCACCGAGTCACACGCATTCCTTGATTAGATTGCTCGTTTCCCTTCCTCGTTCACGATTAATTATCCAAGAAAAATGTCGGTACTTCTTCACTTTCCGATTGGATTGTAACTCCACCACCCTCTTACACTGCCAGCTTCAGTATTTGTTTCCGTCCTCGGACGAGTAGCGTGTTCTGGAGATGCAGACTCTGCGTGAGGATCAATTGTCCTAAGTGACAAGCGAAGTGACGAGCCTCGTGCTCCTTGGATCAACAGACATACATTTATGTTTCACGTAATGTGATTACGATACCGCAGAATTGGAGGACGCGAATGGCACAATGATCAGAGTAAAGTAAATCTGAAGAAATCAAAGGTGAAACGTGAGAAAAAGGGTGAATCCTGTAAATCCCTTTAGAGACAAAAGTAAGAAACCAAGTAGAAGGTTCAGAGATCACCGGCTGCATACCAATACCTTCGATTCACCTTCTGGCAATTCCTGATTCTCTATCGTATTAATCTCGCACCCTGAAACGGAGGGATGAAAAGTCGAGGGCAGATGTTGCGGTGTTTGCTTTGTTACGGTATAGACATAGGGATATGTAGTACCTAGAGCAGAAACTGAAGTTCGAATTTGAGAAGAGTAACCCCCGGGTATTCTGGCGTTAGTCAATGTCAGTATAGTTTGGTATATTTCAATATACTATACGGTATAGATGAATATGTCTGTCTGTGTGTTCCACCCTTGTCTCGGACTACGGGGGTCATACTGATGTTTCTGTATGGGGTGATGGTGTCGTGGCTAAGCGGCAACGAGTATAAAGGCCTCGATTAAATATTTATCTGCGGAGGGGGCTACATCTGTCGTGGCGCCTTGTTACATTTTATTTAGCCAAGTATTTATTTAACATTAACACCCTCGAAACTCGCCGTCCCTAACCTTACTTTTATATCCGTGGCCAAATACTGGCACATGTATCGCTCCGCCTACCGTTTAAGCCGTTTGGTGATCAGCCAAGTACGAGATTATTAACCTTTACTTGTGCATACTTTATACTCTATGTATTAGCCGAGTAATAGTACCATGCGTAGTTCATGGTCATGCTATTAATACATTTTTAAAACATTACTTATTTATTTAGGTAATATTAAATGCCATAATATGATTATAATATATGGGAGCGATGATCACACTGTTTTATGATTTTTTTTTCATTGTCATTTAACAGCCAAGGAATAACCATGATTTTACGTGTAAATCTATGACTGTTAAAGTTTGATGCAGTCCGGATTGACGTGCACGTATGACAGTTATAGAGATATTTTCAGGAATGTTGGATGCACGTGCGAAATGTGTGCAGATGAACGTCGGAGAGACGGGACAGTCTATAAAAATCCAATAGCAGTGTTTGCCATCCGGAAAGGGCAATCACGTTCATCATGGTGTCCCGCTCGCTCTCTCTCTCTCTCTCTCTCTCGCCTCCCGCAAACCCCCCACTGACGAACCCCGTTATTCCACCCGTTTCGCCAGCCCCCTTTAACCAGCCCCCGGTCAGACGAACACCCGAGCAAATAAACCTGCTACTTTAACATGCAGGTCACCGGCGCTTCGCTTGTTTTATTCGTTAAATATTTTATTTGCCGACTACGGCCAATTACGAGTCAGCCTGCCACCCTCTGCTATTCACTCCACACATGAATATACTATCTATGCGAAACCGCCAATGACATAGTTGATGGTATGTTCTAATAAAATTATGTCTTATGATTTATTGCTTCCATTTTATGGTTTATAATGGTAGTTTCTTTGTACGTTACAAATAATTACCTGGTGTTTCAGGTGTGGTTTCAGAACAGGCGAGCGAAATTTCGTAAGCAGGAACGTCTAGCCCAGCAGAAATCGTCGTCGCAAGGCGTTGGTGGCGACAGTGGCGCCTCTAGTCCAGTATCCGGGAACGTCAAAGCAGAAGGCCGTTCGCCGAGAAGCCCTGCGACGCCACCGGGTGGCGTAGTTTCTTCGGCTGAGATAAAACCTATTTCTGGTGCGAGTTTAGTAAATGTGAAACATGCTGATGGCGAATCGGGCTCGCCAAATACTCGTGGTAATGGCGGCGGTGGTGGTGGGAATGCTGCTTCATGGGGATCCTGTAGCCCTAGGCCGTTTAGCGCTGCACTGCCGCCGTATCTTCTCGACCCACTGCCACTCAAAACCGCCAACCTCTATTAACTGACTTCGTCCGGTAATGTAAATAGACTCCTCATACCCTGCAGTTCGTTATTCCTTGAGTAGGTTGCATATCCTCGGTGAGCATGATTATAATCTTTCTTGTGTTCTTTGGCGTGAAGTAATTTTGTTGACGCAGAACTATATTCCTTGGAAAATTGGTTGTAACTGATGGTTTTTGTCCAGAACTCTTGGAAACTGCAGTATGAACTAAATTAATATTTGGAACGCTTGGAAAATTATGGAATATTCTCCGTCCTGAGAAATCTAACTAGTAAAAAGAAATGTCCCGTCGATGTCCCTTTAACGACTATGAGACGAATCAACGTCCAATGCACGTCTATGGAAAGAATTAACAGAATGTCAAAATAGTCAAGAATATTTCAGTAAGAATGATCTATCACAGGCGTTGAGTCGTTCGTATCTGCTCGTGAGCCCATTCTGACTTTTACCTTTAGCCATATTAGGTCTTATCATGGAACTCATCTCGATAACATCTAAATTTGATTTTATCATCCGACGATAGCAGCCTACTCAGAATACCCTACCATTGCTCCCGTAATAATTGTTAAGGTTAAATAATATTATATCATTATGTGTGACTGGAACTTGTACAGTTGTTGCTATAAATATATAAAATTAGTGTTTTACACCACACTCGTACTTTTTCTAGTCGCCTATTCGACTTGCGTTCATCACTATCTTACAATTAATTTCTCTGTCCTTATCACTATGATTTTTATCTAATAATAAGCATATATATATAAATCTACTTCACCTCACTCATGGGTGAAATTTTTTAAGTAACACTGGTTAGCTGGGAAGAGCGTGATTGGTCAGCAAGAGGCTTTCAAAAAAATATTTATTTGAAAATAATCGCTTTGGCCTAGTCGACAATACACAATATATATATGTATTAT
This sequence comes from Trachelus stipa, assembly GCA_036026315.1. Taxonomy (NCBI): domain Eukaryota; kingdom Metazoa; phylum Arthropoda; class Insecta; order Hymenoptera; family Cephidae; genus Trachelus; species Trachelus stipa. The sequence continues at coordinate 1,150,899 of JAYRCB010000652.1, read as the reverse complement.
ATATACGCCCTCGTTAAAATAGATGAGTACACGAATGGTATGACTCTTCGAATCTCGTAGCAGTGCGGTCAATAGTAATAAAAAAAAGAAGAAAATCAAAACGAAGTTCAACGTATCGATGTGGTCGGGCATCAGTATCCAGCTGGTCGTTCGTACTCGTTTCTTTTTTTTGGTTAAAAATAAAGAAAATCGCAAAAGAAAATATTAAGGATTTGGGTGAGAAGGTGTTCAGAATGGAAAACAATTTTTAGGACTCAGGAGTAGGATTGGATATCGTGCAAGGGAAGAATGGGGTCCTATCTAAGGGATGATTCCGATATTGGATCTTGCTTCCGTACGTCACCGTTCCTAGATTATTACCTAGGCCATCGAAAGAGTGCCTGCTCCCATGCCAAAACCTACTCCCTTAGGTCCAAAGTTGCGTCCGTAACATCCGCGGCAGTAAATATCGCCGTCGGGTCCGTCGTTCAAGTTCGTCGAGTCGAGAGAACGATGACATTCGCCACAGCTGAAGCATCTCTTGTGCCAGACACGGTTCTTCGAGATCATCTGCTCAGCCGCGTATACGGGGTAACCGCAGCGGGAGCATCCGTGTCCATCATTGCGTTTCTGGCCAAGTTGAGGCTTGGAGTCGATACTACAAATTGAAAATGTATTATTTAATTGAACACTTGAAATTCGAGAAACTGACGTTAGATCAGACACTCACAAAGATGGTGCAGTGTGGTCACCGTTCGTAGAAACAAGAGTGGGTGTGTGTCCAAAACCGAATCCTTTGGGTCCAAAGAGTTTTCCATAACAGGCACGGCAGTGGATTTCCTTATCGGGTCCATCGCAAGCCAACATGGAATCTAATGGTCGATGACATTCGGCACAGTTGAAGCATTTCTTATGCCACATTGTACCCTTGGCTAACTGTTGCTCAGCAGCGAAGACCATGCCCCCACAACGAGGACAGCCCTGACCAGCTGGTGCCTTGATGGAGGTAGTGTCCGGGTTGTAAAATGGTCGATTAGCCGAGATTTCATCCTCCCTAATATAGATAAATTCAAGTTAACATTGTCGTTCGATACACGTTAAAATGGAAATACAAATGAATAATTGTGTTGTAAGGTAACTCACGTGAGGCCGTCGGTCTGCAGGAATCCTGATCCACAGGCAAAACCGTAACCGTGAGGTCCCCATTTCTTGCCGTAGCAAGTCTTGCAGTAGACGTCCCTGTCGGGACCGTCGCAGGCGATGATGGAGTCCAGGGTCTTGGTACAGTCACGGCACTTGTAACACTTTCGGTGCCATTCCCTACCCTTAGCCAACACCTGCTCAGCGGCGAATACTACCCCACCGCAACGAGGGCACCCTTTGCCAGGGGGTGCCTTGATAATGGCAGTGTCGATCACCGTTGTACGAGGAGCAGCGTCGCTATAAACGATCATCGTCGCTCAGTATAAATACTATTGGGTATTCTTATGAAAAAAATTAGCCACCAAGGATCATATTGATTAGTAACAAACTTATTGGTCTTCTTTTCTATTTTCACACAGTAAACGGGACTTATACTGAAGGATGAGAAGAGCTCCAAGCTAGGTGGTAGTCATTACCGTCACTGCAGATGCAGTGCTACGATTGCGAATAATAGATAAAAATTGAATGGATAAAAAAAACAAAAGGGAGAATAACGTCAACGGCAAAGCATTAGCTGAGGAAAAATAAAAAGATTCGAGGGGTGTGCGTACCCCTCATCCTCGATATCGCACTGTAGCCCGATCCAAACAAGCCCTGCATGGCCAATACCTCGGGGGCCGAATTTCTTCGGATAGCAAGCTGTTAAGCAGACAAGATAAGCAGCATCGTGAATCAGCGTTAAGTAAGCTCTTGTCAATTTTTCTTGTGATAATTTTTTTTTATTTCTTTGGTTTGTGTACTCTGGATATTTGCATATAAGAAAAAGAAGGAAGAGATATTAATGAAAGCGTTTCCTAAGAAAGCTCCGTCTTTAGCCGAGAAGCTGATAAACTGATAAACTGGTTATCTGGTGAACCCACCCGTTCGCGTAGCAGTCACTTTGAAGGGCACCACCACCCTGGCCGTAACCGTAACCTTTAGGTCCGAACTTCTTGCCATAGCACACTGTATAATGATATTCATTAATTATGGTTCCACAGTGTATTACAAAGTGAGTGGCTCTTCTTATATTGCTACCTTTCCGGAAGGCGCCATCTTACCTTTGCAGTAGATATCCTTATCAGGACCTTCGCAGCAGTTGACAGAGTCTAACCTCTTGGAGCAGGCACCACACTTAAAGCATTCCTTGTGCCATTGCTAAGATGAACACAGAGGTACGTGTTAGTCACTCGATGAAAGTTCGAAGATAATTTGAAGGGGAAAAAAAGATTAATTAAAATACGTAAATCTCAGTAACAAAGAAACAATAAAAATTTTACTGTTCGTATATAGTGAGTCACTTTGGTTGCCATTAAGTAGACACTGCATTCTAATAATAACACGCGATGAAGTCGGATGTAAAAGAATTGGGGTATCCGTAACAGCAAGGGATAAAAAATTACATTCCAACAGAGGGTACATGAATTTACTCTCGACGATACCTCGACAATATACGTCTCGATCAGGACCGTCGCAATGCAGAGTAGAGTCAAGACTCCGATGACACATTTTGCACTTGAAGCATTGTCTATGGTAGCCCTAATGAGAAAAAGTCCCCAACAAGGGTGACTTTTTATCTCTCGCTATTTTTCCTTCGTTTTATATTATTTTTTAAAATTATGTATAACAAAAATTCTCTGATCTCTCAAGTACGTCGCGGATCATTTCCTGGACCGGGTGCCATCATCATCCTACCAAGGAAACTGCGCTCGTTTAATACTTGGCACTGTGCCACGCGGCTACGACATGTTCGACGCTTATTTTCGTGATATCCTTACGTTCTTTCATCACTCGATCAAATTAGCCCCGTTCTACTTACTATTAGAAAATTAGAACTGGCTCAATTGACGCAGCTCGTGAAAATTTATATATAGGTCGTGGCACCAGATCCTCCGAAAGCAATCCTCTTTCCAAGGATACTTACACGTCCCCTTGCGAGCATTTGCTCAGCTGCATAGACGTATCCTCCGCATCTGGGGCAGCCTTCACCTTCGGGTGCCTTAGCAATGGCCCTTGATTCGAGCACGGCGTTCGATCCTCTGTTTCCCCTGTCAAAGATAATCCATTATCCTAACAATTCATTGAACAACAATCATTAACCCAATGAGCCACTACGCATATCACTAGGAAGCAAAACGAAATCACCCGACAACTAACTACAGAAAGAGTCAGACGGATTCAGAAAGTTATTTGATTAGACATACGAGAGTAGTTGATTAATTATAATGTCATATGGAGTTATCTTGGATTGGTCACAGTACTTATTACTTTCGTTGCTCTTTATTATTTTTCCTACTACAATAAAGTTATCCAATACATAAATCCTTCCAATGTCACAAGATCGAACTGAAAGATAAATTTTGAAAAATTCACCGAAGCTATTTACCAGCTATTTCTCTAGTCAGCACGTCCGATTTTACGCTCGTCTACGAACAGATGTATTTTTCAAAAATCAAAATGAAATGGCAAACCCAACAAAAAAAATCTGCATGAACATTCGCTCTCTTGGAATTCTGGTCACGCTAAAAAATCTCTATGTGTCTTCGTATAGAGTTAAGTGGTAATATACGATCGGACGGATAAGTGTGACTAAAGAATAAAGTAACGAGTGACCTAGGATCAAAGAGAGAAAGTAATTACAAAGAGACATTAGAGAGATTAGAGAATGTTAGTTTACTGTTAGAGTCCCCAGCCACGCACGTGGCATCCGCCGAGCCCCTGATAGGAGAGCCAAGAAGCGGATCAGAAGGATAATTTATATAGATATATATATATATATAATATATATACGTATATACATATAGATATACATAAATGTATGATATACGTGTATACGTAAAAATATATAAATATATATATGAATTTTGTCTCGATGACACCGGATCGACATAAGTAAAGGTAGTGCGTGGTGGGTAATGGGTAAACAGCCATCATTGGGTTAGCCATAAGATGTTAGAAAGAAGGTTCGTATAGATCAATAAGGCCGTGCAGGAGAATATATATATATATACACACACACGTATATGAATATATATATATATATCGACCGGAAGCGGAAGACGATCGCCACTCGGATCGGAAAGATCGGTGCTCACCGTGTACGTGAATGTGTTTGTGGGTGTGATTCGGGTTACTATTTATCCTCCAGTTTGAGATTGGCTTGACTCGGCGGGGCTGGCGGGACACATACTCAGTAACGAGAATACTTGGGCATCGAACAGGCATGGGAATAACGAGGCAGGATTCATATGGTTGGATACATGGTTGGCGGTCGTGAACTTGGTATATAATATGTATAGAGAAAATATTATGGTATGGTATGGTGGTAGAGCGTTCATCGCAACAATTATTATCCGGTATTTTTGCACACAATCGAGTGTTATTTATTAATCAACGTGGCCTTAATACAGATGGTACAAATGGTCCTAAGATCTAAGGGTAAATAGCCTCTGATGACCGTGCGACGGGCCTCCTCAAAAAAAATTCTCAGGGATATCGAAAAGAGAATATGACAAAATGAGTAACAGTGAAACAGACAAAGACTGAGGTAAAGAAATAGAGAGAGAGAGAGAGAGAGAGAGAGAGAGAGAGAGGGGGGGGGGGAGAAAACAAAAATCCAAGTTTGTGTAACATAAAGAAGGGCTATTGGTGAGAGAGAGATTGATATATAGAAAATGCAAGAGCGAGCAAGAAAGAGATACTCTTGGATGAAAGATGGTCAAGTAGAGATTGATTTTTTTTTGATTTCATGAAAAACGAATTTTTCATTATAAGAGGGTGCTATCGTTATCACTAGCAGACGGTATGAGATTTTTTGAGAACCATTTTGTGATGTCATTTGGCTTTTAAATTCTAATAACCTCTCTTTCGAATATTTCATATTTTTATTGAGGCAATTCATTCACGATCTGGTTTATGATTTTCTTGCTCACTTGCTTATTTTTTTTTGTTATACGTTCTCTTTCTTGTTTTCTTTCTTTCTATCTTTCTTCCAATCTTTCTTTCTTTCCTTTTTTTTGAGGGGGTTGTGGGAGATCAGGGCTTCTTTTTTTGGCTGGCTCTTTTTGCTTGTTTTGTCGTTTCTTTCTGGCGAAGGGTAATGTACATAGGGGGTAGGGTGAGAGCCCGGACAGGCGAGCTGGCACGCGCACTCACTCGGTACTCTTCAGGTGCTCGCCCTGATCCATCGACAGACATCCAGCGCCACCTCCGAATCCGTAACCCTTAGGGCCAAACTTGCGCGCATGGCAGACTTTGCAGAAGAGCTCACCCTCGTGCTCGGAGCAGTTCGTAGAGTCGAGCAATTTGCTGCAGAGACCTGGAAGCCACCTTGGACTTTTAGTCCTGGCCTGGCAGTAACACCCTCACACGAACTTTTCTATTTTGATTTTAGCAAGGTCGTACCAAGACACCCCCGACATCATGAATTGTGTTATTGAAATTTTCAAAAATATTTTCTTCACATTAAATTAGTTTGACTCTAGTTGACTTGTCAAAATTATATTAACTATCATATACGATCTTGTATGGTTCTTTACTAATATCTTTTGTATTTTACAAATCATGGATCGTTCTTGACATGTATATGGTACTATAAAGTCTCGCGAGGAATATAATAATATTTAATTTGGTAGTTCGAAAAGCAGACTTACCGCACTTGAAGCACATCTTGTGCCACTTGAGGCCTCCAGCAACACGCTCCTCAGCGGCGTAGACAGACTTGCCGCATTTCGGGCATTTTGGGTGTTCCACGGGCTTGAAAGGCATTTTGTTTATACTGAAAATTGAGAGAGATCAGTCGCCGTGCTCTCGTTGATTCTCTGATGATTTGAAAAAATTCAGAGAACAAAAAGAGTCTAAGCAGTACTCGGCGACGCGTAAAAAAAATCGAAACAGCCGCCTGTCCACTCAAGAAAATAAGACGAAAGGAAAGTAAACCGATAAAAAGAAAATCGTAGTCGAATCGTTAAATCCAAGAAAGCTTGATCGATATACCGATTAGTTATCTAAGATTTATCTCAAAGGTAAACAATCGCTCGAGTTTGGTTCTATTTCCGTGAAACGGTAACACGGCGAATCTATATCGGTACAAGCCGGCCTAGCGACGCCGTATTAGGCCAGGCGCAGGGTGGTGTATTCGCTCAAGCCGCACGCGATTCCGCTCTCACAGCGCCCACCCGAAGACACCCGAGTACGAACGAAGTCCGCACGAGCGAATGAGCGAAGGATTAAATGAGCGAACGAATGAACGACGATAGAAAGTCCGTAGCAAGAGCGCCGAGGAGCACTCAAACACGAACCAGTGGAAGAGGCAAACGTATGGTCATACGTGTTGCTTATAGGTATCCGCGGAACTTGGTACAAATATGAAGTCGAGGGTGAAGCCACAGTAGAGTAGTATCAAGTAGTATCTCCCGTCCGTATATCTCACTGTCTCCGATGTGTTGGCAGACGACGAAGGTACCGATGCACTCTGGTACTCACCACTAGGTATATATCGATCGAAGGTGAAAGAGGTCTTGTGGAGCTAGGGACACCGCACTCTACACCGCACTAATACTGGATTCGAATGGCTGTTGGAGCCGCGCGACCGGGCTAGTCATACCAAAGTTTGCACACGGCACGTGCATCGGAACGTTAGTGCTCCCTGGCTAGGGGGTCGCGGAGAGGGTCAACGAGGTGGGTCTTGTCGTGGCAAGGGACGTTGAGATCTCCAGGGACGGGGGCGGTTGCAAACGAGACTCTACCACCGAGGAACGGGAACCTGCCATTGCCGGCACACACTCATCTACTATTAATAAATTCTTGCTCAAATTTCTATTTTTAACGTCACCCTTCTATATGATTACATAGATACATACTTATAAGACTTACGTTAGCTTTAGTTCTTATCTAGCACCTACTTTTCGAGCCTTATCTTTGAAATCCCTTAGCAAGCTGCATTGAGATTATGAATTATATAAATTTTGCATAAATATATATATATTTAATAAATTTTTTGTTAGATTTTATAATGGATTCTTATTACTGATTGTCAAGCGCTGCTGTTGCTTTAATTAGATTTTATTTTTAGCTATATATATGTATATATATGCATATATATATATATATGCATTTCGTATGCTGGTAAATTTTCAATGGTATTCGTGATTTTATGGAACTTTTCGATATTTATTATAAACTGAGATCTTGAGGATATTTAATCAAATAAGCAGTTTATTCGGCGGTGGATTTATTATCCACGAATCAGGCGTGTGGTATGGGCGGCTAATTTGGGACTGGAATATAACCCTGAGAATTACACGAGAATGGAAAAATTATTTTTCGAACAACAAAAAAGAGGTGAACTAGGAAAAATAATAGGCGGATAAACATTCTAATGATGTTTCGATAATTGAAGTAGGAATTTTAAGAGAAGAATTTTAGATGGCCATTCGTTTTAAAAATAGTAGTCACAATATAACGAATCATTGCACGATATTTTTTACTTCGACCGACGCTACTATTTTTGCCGCGAATATCTTCCTTTTTTTCGCGTCTCCCGGCATTTTAAAAAATTTCTGGCAAGCGGGTGTCATCAGCGTCATCTCGGAAGAGCGGCGAATTTGAATCCGAGGCTACTTCATATAATTTTCTGTCAGTCATTGCAACTGGCGGTACGCTATTTTATGCTCCATCAAAGAAAAAAACATCCAATTAAGAATGACTCCCTATTATTTCGAAAAAAAACATTTATTAATTTTCTTAAAGATTATACAATTTCAACTATTTTTCACGCTATTATTTTAATTAGGAAATTTTTGTTTGTAAAATCTCGCAAATGTCAGAAGTGTCACGACGTCGAGTGCTCACGGCACTTTAGATGCGCTGCGTAAACAATTCTTTTTAGGCACACCAAACTAAAAAAATGACACAGTGTGACATATTTTTGGCTGGGCTTTCCGATCCTTACATTACCTGCACTTACATATTTAAGCATTAGTCATCGACCTAGCAATTGTTGCGAGATGAATATAATTTTATCATACGAAGCCAGCTAATAAAAAACTGCATTAAAATAAGTAAAATTTATTTATAAAACTTTGCCAAGGAAAATAATTGCCAAAGCCATCATGCTATGCTATTTGTACTATACCTCGTAGCGATGTCACTTGAAAATTCCGAGAAAAACATATACTATATACATTATGGTTTCAGTGAACCGTGAACACTGACACGTGCGTTCGAAAAAATATTCTACTAATTTTTTTTTCTTTTCGTAAAGCGTTTATTAGTTTCCGTACCAATGGTGACTACTCTGTTCGTTTTTAGGAGTAAATAAGGAAAATAAGAAAATGAATGCGGAGGAGGAAGAGAATCCATATCCCAGCACTGTTACTAAAATGTATATATAGAAGGGATCGTTGACCTGCGTAGCCATACCACAATTCCCACTTTGAAAATTTCTCCCTTCTCCCTCGAACGCTTCGAAATTTTCCTTTTATAGCATCCAAGCACATTTGCGTAAACTCCTCGAATTACCATCGGAAAGACTTCGTTTACACAGTTACTATTTCATCATCGTGTTCTTTATTCATGTATTAAATTTCTTTTCTTCCTTTGTCTCCATTGCCGTTTCAATCATCGCTTCGTCCTGACGATATCCCTGCCGATATTTCCCCTACGTTTGTTTTCGCGCGTAAAAATAGACGCGGACGCGAAACGCTCGCCAAAAGGGCCAATCGCAAACAATGCACTGCATGTAATCGCGGTGCAACGCACCTATGTTCTATTATTTGCATTCACTTGTATCTATACGCATATTCGTACTGCGTTAGATTTTTTCAACGAGTTTAACGGCGCTGCATTTATACATTTGATATTGAATTATCATTTTTGAGAACACAAGACAGAACAACGTGATTCATTCATTCATCGTAACAGAATGGCTGTTGCTTTCGGCCAAGGCTTTCGAAATGAAACGAAACGGGACCTTCCACACGGTCAATGCTTACCAGCTCTCAATTTACTTATTTTCACTAATTTTTCAGTTTGATTTCAGTTTTATTTTAATTTTTTATTTTTTTTATCCAATTTATATTTGACTTTATAAACCTGCCCTTGAATTTGAAAAAATAGCAACTCAAAATTCCGCTACACGTGTTCGTCAATTTATTATTATGTCTACACAACCTTGAAAAGTAAAATTATATCATGCGAATGGTTAGGTAATTCAGATGAATCACGATTCTACAAAAATTCATATATTTTTTGAAAAATGAAAATTCTCTGTATACTGTCACGCTGTACGCTTCGCGCAATATTCATTAATAATAGTTTGCATTCTACTTAATGGTGAAAGGCTATTGAAACGATAGAATAGATACGGAGAAGCTGTTATATATACATAGATATACAAGATGGCCTAGTTGTCCGGGCACCCAAAATATTAGAGAGTATCCCACGCGCGTAATACAATCCCTTGGCTAAGGTAACCAAATTTAGACTGCGACTAGCAGACGCCCTCGAGACACCTCGTTCTGACTCATCACTCTTAGCTATGGAGTTGTATCATCAAATTTAACCAATTCACGATTCACTTGTCAGTAATGATTAATGCTGTATACCGATTATTATTGAAAAGTCAACGATAAGCTTCATCGCAGAGCTGCCATCTGTAGGAGACATATAAGATGCCATATTGGTCGTGAAACCTGATTGAAAAATAATTTAAAAATAACTACTGCCACTCGATAAATCTTTATGATATTCTAATGGTGATTTTTGACTATTTTTAGTACAAGAGATAAAAACGTACTCTGTACTGGAAGTCTGTGTCTTCTGCTACTAGTTAGTGAGTGGCGGCCATTTTGTGGAGGGTCAAGTAAGAACAGCAGTTAATTGCCCGCTTAAAATACAAAGTTCCCGCGTGATGACAGTGAGGGCGTGAAAATAATTTGCGTGGGAGAAGAAGTTCGCGACAGATGCTACAGACAGTCCTCGAATCACGTTCCATGAAAGTCTGTATGCTCTTACTTTTTGTCACCGTGTATTTGTGCCCCTGGATCGTTATGACTGTTCAAAGAGTTTTCGTTTACGATGGCAACGCAGGCGTTTTGAAGATTTACGACATATTTTTAATTTTAAAGATTTTTCACACGAACCACTAAACAAAATATTATACAGCTTCTATACGATTTATTCAAATTTGTACTTCCTAATGTGTGGTTTTATATTGTTGGCAATTTTGCGAGAGACAATCTTCTACTGTGTGAACAAGGTTGCGAATATCGCGTGACTTCATCACTTAGACTCTACAGTACAGATGATGTAAATGGTGTAGGCATGAAAATAAGTCAGTAGGATTTTTGGCAAATATCGTGGATAATATTCTATCATTGCTACAGAGTGACTCATTCGCCAAAAGGAACTTCTACTCTCGTAAATAGATGAGACACAAATACAGGTTTCTTTAAGCACGAGTACTCATATATATCAACGTGTAAAGCTCGCGCAACTCTGGAAAAATAAACACTGCAGAGATTCTTCCAAGTTCTAAAAACTGGGATAGGCGTATTGCAACAAGAAAAGTATATGAAAGATCCACAGAACACTGTGCATTTGATTTTGATAAAAAGTAGTTTCATAAACCTATACGCATTTTTTTGAAGGTAGAAATAGTAATTACAGTCGATATACTGAGAGTAATAGAATTTCGCTGAATATCATGAAATACTATAGTCCATCATAATGATTGAGAAATTACGCGGAAGGAAGAAAAAGATCGTGCATCTGTTGCAATTAAAATGAAACAACTACATTTTTCTCTGTGTACGTCGGTAATTAGTTTTTTATTCCGTTGATAACAGCAATCGATAAGAAATGCAGTCGTGCAATTCCCGTTGATAAAATCATTGTCGATAAAAACATTTATCCATCGATGAATCAGAAAATTTCGATTTGATCCACTGATCATTCTATTTACCGACTGTGCTATTGCGTTGGTAAAATCGTATTCTATAATTTTATTATCGACCTGCTTTCGACAATAAACGGTTTGTCGATTTTTCGAGTCACGCTCTCGAAATATCAGTTTATTGCAGCTACGTGGAAGCATCTTTTAACCTAACCAAACTGGAGCGAAGATCCTAAATTTGGAGAAGTAAACGTTGCGAAGCGGCATAGCTGAGTTGATGAAAACGGCCGTCGTAATAACGTACACATCGCATCCGAGCACAATGTCTGCCAAAATACCTACACTTCATCTGCGTTTTCACATTTGTTAGTTCCGACAGAGGGACGAAACGTCGAACAAAGAGAACAAGGTGAACTGTCTGCCAAAGTATCCATAAATATCATCATAATTCGTAAGACAAGCTACCGTGATAATCACGTGATGAAATATGTCTCATAATGACGAAATTCAAATCCATTTCCCATATAAAAAATACGCATATTTTACTCCATCAGTCACGTGTTTTCGAAAGTGCTAAATGGCGATAGGCTCAAAATCACATAGTTGTCTCATCGCGTTGCATTTCATTGATCTGTTACCACATGATCATCTCGAAATAGAAAAATAACAATCAATGGGCGGTACTTGGCTGGAGAAAAGTTTTGAAACGCGAAACTAGGGATGTGAGAAATGAAGCCTACTGATTGTCGCAAGTTTCGGGTATAAGGACCCCGAAAATAGTTTCGAAGACGCCGCAGCAGCCTTACCAGCTTTGTCACAAGCTTGCGAGATAAACTTATTCAAGCCACTCGCCTCGCTTGTATTTCCAGCTGACGACACTCCGTCCGCTTTTACTATTTTCATTCTGTTATGTAGTCGCCATTCACGCAATTCTATCAATTCGAATATAGCGACGAACATCAATTATTGCCCTAATATGTCAATCATTCCTTATATGTAATTTCATAATACCACAAAGAACTTAAAAAAATCGCAGTACTTGCTCATTACGTTACTTAATCATAGCAAGGGATTTAAATTATAAATATCGGTATCAAAATGAGTAACGCAGTTTTTTGGTGTAAATAATAATGTTATATCATTCAGTTACAAAAGGTAAAATAAATATATACATACAAAATATAAATAACGGGTACTCATGGGTCCTCGTGCTTAACAAGAATGATTTTCTATTCTTTATGTTCTTTTTATTTAATTTACTTTCCAAGAAGGATCTTGCGCGTAGCGCCAATGCTTTGTCCTGCTTGAGTTGCACCCTTATTGGATCCAGCCTGAAGACCAATGACGGACTGTCCAGCGCGGAGCTGTTCCTCACTGAAGTCACGTTTGCACTCATCAGAGGGTTTGGGTCCCAGGTAAGGTCCTGTCCATTCGGGATGTTTGTACGTCTGCAATGAAATGCGAACAAGGTCAGGTATATTACGTAATGGCCAGCTTTTGCATAATTGAACTAATTCACTAATAATTTTGAAAATGAAAACTTCTTTTTTTAAGATTATACATACCGTACGGCCAAGAGCGAAGATAGTGCTCGTGACTTGTGCAATATCTTTCTTCTCCCATAAGTCTACGGTCTGGAAGACATCAACATCCGCCACACCATAGTCCTTCAAAGCTTTCTGGAAGCTGAAATTATTCAAAGTATAATTTATATAGAGGTACACTGCGAAATGTAAATACGTTCAAAATTCTTGGCATTCTCAGTATACAATATAACGCGTAAACTAATATATCATTGCTCTGTCAGAATTTTGTTTGTCTATAGATTAAACATAGTAGTGACGAGTGACAACTGACACGTTACTTGCTATGCACTCTAACGGACAAATTTAACAATAGAGAATTACTCACAGATTGATATTTTCCATCATCTTGAACTGTCCGCCAGAGGTATTGATCTTAGAAATAGATCCTGGAGAAATCTTGTTCATGAGATGGCAGAGGACCTGTCCATCCTTAAGAACATCTTCATAGAGTTCACCAGGTGGGAATTTTTTGCCCAGGATGGATTCAATCCATTCCTGAGCTTCCTTCTCCTGCTCGGGGTCGCGTTTTCCAGCGAGCTGTAAGAAGACGATTAAATTAATTAATAATTAAATAAAATAATTCTCTATATCTTTCAGAATTCACGAAATCAATTGTGCTCCAGTAAAATACGTCTTCTGAAGTATGTAGCACGTTTTTAAAAAAGTCTTATCCAAAAATATATTGGCGTGAGATATTATCAGTCAAGTGAATCTGATTGAAATGGGAGCAGATTTTAAGGGCTTCCAGAATATCGTACCTTGGCGCGGACTTGACGTTCGAGAGCCATCCTTAGTTTCTTGCAGAGGACTGAAGTGACGAGAGTAAGCTGCGTGCTCTCTTTATACCCCGTGGAAGACGTCCCACGCGAGCTAGTTTCTCGCGAACCAGGGATAAGCCCGTGTTTTCCACAATTTTCGATTCTAATCTTAGCCGTGCGTTGGTATCGGGCCGTACGTAGAAGAAGAAGCAAAACTAGAAAAAGAACAAATAAAGAAGGAACAAATGTCCTTGTGGGTAGTTATAGTATCGCGTATCTGATAAGGACAATAGCAACAGAATAGTCGTACTTTTGACAGTGGTAACTTTACAGAGTCATTTTTCTTACTCCTAAAAATACATATACGGATTTCAACACTATGCTTTTCCTATATGCTCAATAAGTCTATCGGGATTGTTAGGCCATGATAAAAGTTTTGTACCACTTTTCGCTATTCATATTGAAGTAAACAAACCACTTTGATTTATGAACCATTCCGACACTTCTAATCTCCTTGGTGTCACAAGCGTTTTTTTTAAACTCAATTCTGATCAATTTCACCCCTTAGTGGATATCCGAATTATATTCGTACACCTAGTATATGCTCATAAAGAAGAAGACTAGAGTAGTAACATGAAAACGAAAAATATTACAACAAGATAAACACGAGAATCGTTAGTAGGAATGCGTAGGCTAAGTTAAAACGTGTGTATATTATCAAAAATAAAGAGTTGAGCATAAGTCGTTGATAATTATCACAGAATGTTGTCCTTGAATTAGGTGGGAGAATTTTACTTATTTATAGTTGGGTTGGAAGCGCATGTGAATTGCAAAAAAGGGTAACTAAGAAAATGGAACACTTCAAGGGGTTCTCTTTAAATAGTACCACGGAATATAGGTTAGGTTATTATTGCCTGGTCCAGTTTTCCGACTCCAACCAGGTGCGTACTATCAAGGCCTTTTTGACCAGCGTTGTCTATCTTTCATCCATCTTGCTACACAGTATTGTTACATATATTTTAAGCAATGTAATGCTGTCCTATTATAACCCTCAGACAATATTCGTCGTGTCGTATTCGTAGACCTTCCTCTTGTAGCAGCTGGATTATGCAACGAGCTTATTTAATTAAATGGAGAATATTTACTGGAATAACTCGCTTCTGACTCAGGGTTAATTTTACACGGCTGGCTAAGCCCGGATGCTTCTGTTTCTCTCTTTCTTATATTATGTGTTTCAGCTCAGTCTGTTTCATTCTCACTATTCATATTCACCATTTTGGAAGTATACATTTTCTAAAGTTCTAATATTTTCGTAAGTGATCCACCAATTATCGTACCTCAACCTTTGATTTTTTTTTATGTTACCATACAATGATCCTTAATCAAGATATTAGCCATCTTTGTAATAACAATTATGTTGGTCATAATTGCAGAAATATATTAAAGGTTAAAGAGTATACATATATTTATACGTTTATGACTTTGCTGCATAATGCAATTTTTATATAGTAAATATAAGAATTAGTCTGTGCTGTATAAACCTATAGATTTCTATTCTATAGAATAAGAATAAGAAAAGATATTTATTGTTTAAGCGAGCTATTTAATATGTATCCATGATTCACGTGGTATCAACTTGAATTTACGATACTTGGCTAAAGAGCTTTTTGAGAAACTCAGAAGTGACGACAGACAGTAGTCGACAGACTGGTCGAGGAAGGCACGTGGGATGTGAATATTTTTTCTTGAGTACTGTTTGCTGCAAATGAGACAGATGTCTACATTATCGAAAGCAGATTAACAATGGCATGGAGAAGGTACTATAGTGAAGAGGGGTAGTCTTATGGGAATTTATGTCTGACGGTTAGTGACTGCCGCCAGTATGGAAGATATGCTGGAAAAAGTACAGAAGTTTTTTAGGGGGTTGAAATGCCTCACATTTTTTGGTGTACGTATTATTATCAGTAGTTTCCTGTACCCTTAAACACATGGCGACACTATATTTATCTCTTGGCAAGAAACGTATTTTATATTATCTTTTCAGCAAGCCTTGATGATCATAAAAAGATAAGTATCAGTATACAATGGTGCTACTGATCCTTGAAATTTGGAATATTGGCGTGTATCCATTTAAAAGGAGACGCATCCGATAGCTTGAGTATTAGCAATTGGCTATTAAAGCATCGTGACTAATTTCGCGCGCGATTTATATTTAAATCGCGTGGGCAGCCTGATAAAAGGACTCCCTCACCCCTTGCCATCTTGCGAAACTGCGCGACTAACGAAAATAGTTTATAGCGAACTACGCCACCATCCGATACTTATAACATACCATGGCCATGCTCTCTCGATTTTCGGTTCAAAAAACTATTGATATCAGCAAATATTTAGAAATAATTTTATTTTTGTATTCTATACCTGCACTGTTGAGGGACAGTATCAATAGACATTTTTGATATATTATCATTGTTATCAATTTCTAACTTATCGACTATTGTTACATGCGCATTGTCGGTAATGCAGATGGAGCTGTATATTGATTGAAATTAAATGACGTTCTGCAAATCAGGGTTGGCGGTAACATCATTCGAAAGAACTATTCATTTTGTGGGAAAGTAATAGAGATAGTGCATTTTTTTAATGCGCAAATACGATGTGAATAATCTGATATAACAGTTAACCGAGAGTGTTGCCAAAATGAATTCTGACGACGAAAGTTCAAGTAGTAGCAATGAATTTCTGGTTTCGCCTGATAAGATAAATCTCGATTCCTCTTTCTTTAAGGAACCGAAACCTAACCTCAAATCTGAATCGTTGCTTACTTCTGAAGATTCTGAGGATGAATTTGAAGATGTCAACAATACAAATTCTGCTGAAGTTATTACGCAAACATTGAAAAACCTAGAGAATTGGGAGAAACATGAATCTGCTACTAAACAGCAGGAAGGAAATGACACAAAAAATCAGGATGAAAAAAAAAATACGATATCTAGGTCGGGTCTCCTGTCAAAAGAAATTCAGGATCTTTTACTTCTGGGAGAGACTCCAGTCACATTATCTAATTACAAAGTTGAACATGATGATACAGAGAGCGATACAGATGCTGATATTGATGAATCAGAAGCTCAACAGACATCAGAGTATATCATTCCAGAGGGAGGTGTAACGATTACCCTCCCTGGAAATAATATTATGTTTAATAGGAAAAAAAGGAACCGTAGGGATCTGGAAACTCTGCTTAAAAATCGCATGAATCAACAGTTACGGACTAATCAACTTCTAATCCATAAAGTCGGATTGCTCTGTTGGCTCTCACATGGTTTTCATTTGAATCAACTTGTTAATGCACCTGATATTCTTTCTGCTGCTGCAGCAAAAGTATCCTCCTCTAGTTATCCCAAAGGCAGGCTGGATCTTGCCTATTTAGAAAAGCTCACAGGCTGGTTTTGTAATTCCTTTATTCTAATGAACAATGATGATGCTCTTATTACCAATGAGTCGTTATTATCTGCTATTAAAAATAAAAAAGTGGCAGACTACAAAGAATTGGTTTTGATCTTTGTAGCAACATTAAGAGGTATTGGAATAAATTGTAGGCTTGTGTTAAATCTTTGTGCACCTCCATTAAAAGTAAACAGGGATCAGCTTTTTCAAACAAAGCAAGAACCATCGTCTAGTAAAGACAAGGTAAAGGAAGAGCCTAGTTCCAATACAATGAGTGAGAAAAATATCAAAGAATCAAAAACTAAAAAGATGACAAAAAATATTAAAAGGCTTAAGAATTCTAAAACTGTAAGCAGCAGCAGAAAATCATCAGAAAAAAAAGTATCACCATCAAAGGTTGCTGAAAATACTTTGGAATCTTTAAGGAACGCGAAATTGGAAGCACGAAAGAAAGCTGCTTCGATTTTAAAAAATAATTTAGAAGCAACAACTTCAAAAATTATCACAAAACGTGATACTAAGGAAAATAAAAAAAGTGAAGATGATGTAATATCACCCAAAGTGTTGAAGCTAAGATCCAGATTAATTGTTGGAAAAGATTCAAAAGATTCTAATGATATGAAGAAAAAAAGTAGCAAATCTAATGTGCAGGAAAATAAATTAGCGCAAAAACTTAAAGAAACGAGAGAATTAAGATCACGAAAAGCTAAAGATAAAAAATATAAACCAACTACAAATCAGATGTCTTCTGAATCGGAAAGTGAATCCGATGCGCCTAAAGATGCACAGAAAAAAATTTCCTCTACAGCAAAAGCGAGTACTTCCAAAGATTCTAAGTCCAGCAAGAGTAGAAAATTGCTATCTTCCGACGAGGAAAGTGGCAATGCTACTAAAATGAAAAAAGGACAAGACGTTTGGGCTGAGGTTTATGTCGAATCCGAAGAAAGCTGGATATGTGTAAGCATAATGGAGAAGAAGATACATTGCGTCACGGAAATATATGTTAGTAAAATGTAGTTGTTGAATTGAATACTATAGCGATAGAAAAACTTCTTGTTATCGATCGACTTTTTTTGGCGTAGAAAAAAGCTACAAATCCCGTTTTGTACGTAGTAGCCTGGGATTCCTGTGGAAAATTGAAAGACGTGACAAGAAGGTACTGTCCACAATGGTTAACAGTAACGAGAAAGCAAAGAGTCGATGAAAAATGGTGGAGCGAAAGTCTTTCTTACTGGAAAGAGAAAGAAAGTGCCCTGTCCAAGGCAGAGGATGAAATGCTTTTGCAAAGGTAAATAGATCAACTCAATTATAATTTCATTCGATTCATACATCCTTATTTTATCTATGAATCAGGGAATTGGAGCAGCCCCTACCGAAAACCGTGGGCGAATGTAAAGGTCATCCTCTATATGCCTTACAAAGACATTTATTAAAATACGAGGCATTATATCCACCGGATGCTGTACCTTTAGGGCATTTAAAAACTGGGGAGGCTATTTATTCTAGGCATTGTGTACACACACTCTGTTCCAGAGAGACTTGGGTAAAGAAGGCTCGGGTTGTGAAACCTGGCGAGGAATCCTATAAAATCGTTAAAGCAATGCCGAAGTATGACAAGGTATTACGACACATAGTACATCATTGATATGTTTATGAACGATGGCAATAAAGAAAATAACGTTTCACGTAGCATACGTAATAAGCTTTCAGGTATGATGATCAAGGATCAGCCTTTAGAACTCTTTGGGAAATGGCAAACAACACAGTACGTTCCTCCTGTTGCGAAGGATGGGATTGTACCAAGAAACGAATATGGGAACGTAGATTTATTCAAAATGTGTATGCTTCCTAAAGGAACAGTGCACATTAATTGTACGTCCTATAATCCAAAGAGAATTAATCGTTGATTTTAAGCATGGGAACTTATGTGCTTCATTTATGTTCTATAACGTTACAGTACCAGCATTGAATCGTGTAGCCAGAAAGCTGAATATCGACTGTGCACCAGCTGTCGTCGGCTTCAATTTTGGTGGAATGGGCGCAGTGCCAGCATTTGAAGGCTTTGTCGTGTGCGAGGAATTTGAAGACACGCTTCGGGAAGCCTGGGAGACGGAACAAATTGAAGCCGCAAAGCGTGCTCAAGAAAAAAGAGACAAGCGAATTTATGGAAACTGGAAGAAGTTGATAAAGGGTTTGCTAATTCGTGAGAAATTAGCAGCGAAGTACGGATTCGGGAATAAGGAGGAGAAGCAGGAAGATGAGAGACCTAGTGCAAGCACTAAGAGGCCAAAACAGAAGAAAGGAGGAGCAAAAAAGACCAAGATATAGCTCGGGTGGATTAAGGATAATCAAAGCATGTTGTGTTATTTAATTGTATTTAATTTAATTTAATCTCTCTCATAGACCTCAATGATGTACAAATCATACTCTTTTAAATCACGTTAATAATTATGAACTATTAATAATTGTATAGTGTTAATCTCGCGGAGTAGATAAGCTGCATTTCCCATATTGTTAATTTTGAATTTTTCTAATAAAAAGAATAGCTCTAAGAACTTTGACGAAGTTTATTTATTCATTATGTTAATTACACTTTATTATGAGACGAGAAAGAGGAACAATGAAAATTCAGTTGTGTACGTATACCTAAAAAGTTTCACTACTAAACACGATATAGATCGTTTGACTGATCTGTCCAATTCCTAATAAACTATAATACGACTATACATAATGCACGTTAGAATTATATTATCCACCATATCTTTCTATTAATAATTACTGCCTCCTATACATTTTCATGCCATCCAATAAAATTGGCAGAGCTTTTAAAAATACTTGCCTTCTCTTCAAAAATATCACATACAATGAACCCGGTCTTGACCAATTTTTTTAATCTCACAATCAAAAACCAGTTTAAACCGTTAGTTCTGCAAATCTATATTAAACCTTAAAATATTACTGGACCGTGTCCTCACCGTTCCTTTACCGTTTGCTTATTCTCCTTTGAATCAACTGCGCTGAGAGCTATGCCGAGTTGTGCAGCATAGTAAGTCAACATAATTGAAATCTATAATGGACATGTCAAAGCATAGAAAAAACTATTCCAATTCAGTTAAATATTTATTATTTTACCTGCGAATAAGGAAGTGGTCTGTGAAAATGATGAAATCCAATAAGAGTATCGGAGATAACGAAGCAAATACTGCCCGCACAACTACACAATTTCGTCCAGGTCCATAACTCCTAACGAAAAAATGAATATTATTAAACCAATTAAACAATTCTTAGTTAATCATAACTATAAATCTACGGATTTTACCTCAAAAAATTGTACACGAGATATAGCACGCCAGGTCATTGTAGTCAATAATACTGTATAGATGGGTACACCAATGGCCAGAGCCCCATTAAGACCAGGCATAAGTATACAAATGACTGTAACAGGTCGAATCGATAGTAAGCAAACAAAAAACAGAAAGTATAAGTAAAAGATATAAGGTAAAAATTTGAAAAATTACCTAGAGTACACATGGCATAAAGTACAGACCCAAGAGAGGCGTTTAACGGTTTAAAGCCGAAAGCGTAAATATACATTATTTGAGCAATGGCGAACATTCCCATTCCTGGTACAAAGAAGCTAGGCCAAACTAGTAATGCATCGCCAATGCAGCTAAATACCAATCCTGTTAATATCCTTCGTGAAAAAGTATATCTAGAAGAGACAAAAATTTATCTTATCTTTCATATATCGAATATTCCAATCAAATCCCACACTTACTCCTTAGATAAACTGATTCCATGAAGCAGAACAAAAACAATAAGACTGATAATTGGTAGACATTTGAAACATGCCGTCAAAAGTGATGGCTGCTCTGCCAGCAGAACAAAATAAACTGAAACACTTTTAAAGAATGGCACCAGCTTGGGTCCGATGCTTTTTAACTGAAACATAAATAAGAAATATAAAATTAAATAATTTTGTTAGTAGATAAATTTATCAACGAATTCTGCGAAGACAGTATCAATCGGTTATTAGGGTAAATAGAACTAAATTTGAGTAAATTATTGGACGCAAATGAATTGATACATGCATAGCAATAATTTCCGTTTATAAATTTAATAATATCCATTATTATTCGATTTATGAGTTTTAATGATAATATGCCGATTTTAATCTAAATGAGGAACAGGTCGATCCTGCAGCTAATGAATATTAATGTGGACTGCGATCGTTGAGTTATAAATAAATCACAGGAAGTACCGTATCGCATCGAAAAACAAAGTGGTTAGCGAACGGCCTCCATTGAGAATATAGAATTGTTAAGTCGACTATGAGGCGAAATTGTTAATTCCTTGGTGATTGCTTGTTGCCAAGCATAGTGAAACGAGATGCCTTACAATACCTTACATAATAAAATACTAAATGAGTATAATGATACCTATAGTAACAATACTGCAACTATTATGTATCGAAGCAACGTCTATTTCGCCTTGTCATATCAATAGTTTGTGATCGATTTTTAGTTAATAGACTAATAGATAGTATAGTTAATTTTACAACAACACAAATAACATGTCAACAAACAACCTTTCAAGGGTGACAATTGCATTATTATTTTAAAAAGAATTTAGTATACTATTTTAGCTCATTTCGTCTCTTCCTAATCTGCTATTTAGATCAGTTCTGAAAAGGGGGAAAAAAGATAACAAACAATGTCGAATTTTTAGCACGTCACTGTTTTAAACTTATAAACAAAACAGATAAGCGATGATAATTAAATCTGAAAAATGTAGGAAACAATGTCTGACAGATTCAAATACCCAATAAGACATTCTGCGAACCGTGTAAATTTCAAATTTTGCGTTTTTGTTTAAATATGCCGCTAGTTATTCGTTAAAAATGCACGCTCCTTAGCGAATGGCGTGGCGGGAGATAACGAGTGAGGCGAAATCTAGAAAGACGACTGGTAGACAGAATGTTGGTGGGGTCGGAAGAAAAGAATAAAAGAAAATCAAATGAAACCCTTTGTTCGACCGCAATACGCTGTTTGTTGAATATAACTTGAAAATCAACATTCGATGTGAATATAAAATGTACAATGGCCGCGAATACTGGTGGCGTATCTACAGGGTGATATTTTCCCGATTATTCCGTTAGGTAATTTCGCGGGCTTTTTCCATCTTACCACACGAGCTGGCGACGAAGACATTTCCCGTAGATTCGTTTAGTTGCGTTCTTTCGAATTTTCCTATTCTTTTTAATTGTTCACAAGTGTCGAGTGTCGTCTGCTGTCAATTTCATGCGTGCGCCGTTGTTTTCATTCGCGAACTGACGTCTCTTGCTTTGTTTTTGTTTGGATCGAAAGTACAAAGTTGTTCTAGAAAACAGGTTGTGTTGTGCAGTAGGTACCTAACGTTGGTTCCTATGTGAAGCAGGCTTGTGGTGAATTGTTGAGGCCTGTTGGGCCCGATTCCACCGGCACAGCTAAATACGTAGACTACGTTTATCTTCAAAATGAAAGTACCTCATTGATCACAGTTAAATCAAGTTTAAACAATAAACCATCTTGGTGGAATGGAGTCTGATTTTTTGAAACTCCTAGGGATATATACAGAATCATTACCCTAGAAAAAGACTTGAGTAATTCTTCTATTAAATGAATGAATATTCATCATGAATTAGTTGATTTATTGCGGTACTGTTCTCTTAATGAGCGATATATAATATATAAATGACGATTGTTTTGTGGATGCAATATTCAACATTTTTATTCCTGCGTAAGTTGGACTGCTAAGCAATTGTCATTTTTTATTTAATGTATTACGACGTCACTTCATTCAAATGTACAGTAATTTGTTGTCATTTTACTTTCACTAAGGTTTAATTGAGTGGTCATCATTTTCATTTTTTACTCATGCAATTTGTACTTTAATCGATGACTGGGATTTCTCTTTTGTTCGATGAACCTAACGACAAGGCTCTCGAGTTTTCAGGTTCTTGAAAGTATCTCGTATTTTGAAAACTTGCTATAACATTTGCTTCGTTTTCGGTCTCACGTAAATCAGCCTTTATAATGTTTACATTATTTGGCCTCTTAATGAAATTCAACATAACCATTAGAAGAATAACAGGAACTCAAAACATTAGAGCGTGACAAATAAGATAAAGAAAACCTACAATTTTAATAACTCCGTAGGCCTTATATGGTCGATAGTGACTTATATAATAAAATAACAGGTATTTATCTTCTATAACTACTTGCTTGAAAGCGATATGACATTTTCTTTTAACCCTGCATATAACCGTAATGTTTTTGTTTGCAGTAAGCCATGGTCCTCAATACATTACATTATAGAATTTTTAATATTTACCAAGTTTACAAAAAGTGGATAATTGCAAACCCACAACTTGCTGGAGATGTTGAAAGTATTTTACGATGCTTATCCTATTTTACAGCTGGTTTGTTTAATTTTCATAGAAAGTTTTAATCAATGCACGGATACCTCTGTGTTTCTGATGTAATTAATACAGCCACTTTATGCTTTTTACAAATTCTCTCGCTTATTTTTCAGGCCGATTTGATAATTCAGCTGCAAGTTCCGAGCTGGTTTATTCAATCCCAAATCTGATAGTTCTTTTAAATGATAGAATATTGTCAAGTAATACTTTCCATAGCTCGCAACTTCCTAAACTACAATCAAAAATAAAGGTTTGGTTAACAGTTATAGAATATACAGAGGCATTATTAGAAGTCTCAGCACAGCGTATATGTGGAGAATCTGGAAAGTGGTTGACGATTCTTCTAATTCAAGCATTCAAGTAAATCCAACAGTTTTTAATTATTTTCATTAATCATAGAATCCAATTTTGTGCTATAATTCTCTTAAATAATCTTTAGAGCATTCCTGCGACTTCTGTTAGTTTACAAATTCAAAGAGCGTATCACACAGAATCCTCCAATATCTCCATTGAATCGTGAGAAGTTAAAAGATAATCAGCCAGCGCCAATTGTTGCGGAGGGTTTTGCGCTAAAACGTACTGGTACCATCGTACGCTCAGTAAATAATGCACCACCGGTACAAATGCGAAATTGGGCACCGTTGTCCCCAGTTGAAAGCAGAGAGGTAGACATACAACCCATGACGAAAAAAACACTTATCTTGGCTGAGGTATATTAAATGTTGATCAGTAGAAGAAAAGTAAGTTTTTATCTACTATCAGATTACCTTTCAGACGCTTTACATTTTAAAACCGCTTCTACACCTCGGATGTGTATCCATATGTGGACGTAAAAAATGGAAACCATGGTTTCTCTCTTTTCTTATGGACATTGCAAGGTAAAAGCAAGTATTTCCCTAGTCAGAATGAGCATGAGAACTAAATTGTCTTCATTTTTTTTAACAGTTTAAGGATATACAACCAAGAGAGTCGATTCGCGGCTTTCACAAAGGAGGAAAAGATGGAAATCTATAGAAGAAAGCTTGGACTTTTGCTCTATCTGTTGCGTTCACCATTTTATGAAAATTGCAGTCGTGTTAAAATATATTCAATGCTCAATATAATTTCTAGCATAGTGCCTTTCGCAAGGATCTTGGCAGACCCGTTAACTAAATATTTGCCTCATTGGCAGAATACGTATTTCTATATGTGGTCCTGCTGAGAAAAGTAAAATATCAGAGAATAGAAGTGGGTCTTTGTATAGTATAATAATTAAGAACAAATGACAAAGGAATCTATTTTATGTAATCTGAGAATTACGAACGCGTAACTAAATTACCGGTAGTGATTCTTTTAATCAGTCACAGGATCAAAACCAGACTTACATTTTTAAATGTTTTAAGGATTACAAGAACATTCCGAAAAAGTTTTGTAATAGCGAATAATAACACAACCTTTCTAATAATAACCCTTTATTTTTTACTTTTATTTTATCTTTCAAAAAAACATGGGTATGAATGAAATAGAACACGAAGCAATCGTAATAATTTACAAATATATTACATTCTGAATGGAATACAGTTTAGCAGAAAATACATATATGGCATTTCAAAGTATAGATATGTGTATGTGTATATATATATATTTATAGGCATATCGAGCTGCCAATTTTAAATGCACCTGTAAACAATTAACGGTCCTCATGCTGTCACTGGATTTAATCATAGCTATCAAATTTAATTGGTGAACTCGATAGTCTTGTATATATGCACATATAATACTTTGGTCAGGAATTATTTCGCGGAATTATTCGCACATTTGAAGAAGCGAATTTATAGTAATATCCTTTTTTCCGCTATTTGCATCATAAACAGATTTTATTACCTCCTTGTCCACATTTGGGAACATCTCTTCAATCTGGATATAAAGTTTTTATTGAGTTCTTTGTATAAATTGAAAAAATATTTAATTTTTAAAATATTTTGTACCTGTTTCAACTCGATCTCAGCGTTCGGTAAAGAGCTTGAAATAACCGGTGGTGCGGGAACCACCTGTGGCGGCGCAGTATAAACGTTAACTGGTGCATAGGGTGTCATTCCAAACATGGTCGAGGAAGGAACCATCATTATGGGCGCTGTTCTAGCATATGTAGTTGCCTGCGCAAACGGACACCAATTAATTGTTACTTAATAATTATCATTACAAAAAATTCTTGGAAAACTTACAGAATAACTAAGGACCAAATTAATCATTCCTTCTTGCTCATCGCCTTGTTTTCCACTAAGCCTATACCATCCTTCATGAGTTTCTCCACGTTGAATAACATTTGCAGGTATTTCAACATGTCCCCAAGCAATTAGTTCATCCATCGTAAATGAACATTCGTCATAAATCTCCACATAAATTTGTGTAACACCAGCAGGCAATGCACTGTCATTTTCATAACATTATTGTTTTTATGACAAAATATATATGTACTTAACAAAGTTAATAATTATTACATACCACTCAACCACTTTGTTCCAATGTGGATTTTTTCCACCATTTGTATCAGTATGAGTCTCGTATACTGCATGACCCACTCTCAATCGTACATATGGGTCCATTCTGGTCATTCCATAATTCTTGACAAGCTTTGCCTACAATGTGATTGTAGTTAGCAATACAGTATTATTCTTTTAGTTTCCCTGATTATTTGAAGGGTAGCTAACCTGGCTGATAGTTATACTTAAACGACCAACTCGGGTATCAGGCATTGGCATACTCTGCATTTGTAATTGTTGTAAAGCAAGAGCAGCTTGTTGATCAGCAGCTTCCTGCTGCTGCTGTGGGTTACTTTCATCTTCTACTCTCAGGAAACCCCGTGGAAGAGGACCCAAAAACGCCTATAAGATAAATCTAGTTCATATATAAAACTATTGACAGTAAACGAATGATAGACGCGTCAGACACTAATAAACTTTGAAAGAATACTCTTATTGTTACATATAAATCTGGTTATAAAGGCATTCGAATATTAAATTTATAATTCGTAAATATTATCTGTTCATGAATTATCGTTGTTATTTAAGGCTAAGT
The DNA here is from genome assembly GCA_036026315.1 of Trachelus stipa. Lineage (NCBI taxonomy): Eukaryota > Metazoa > Arthropoda > Insecta > Hymenoptera > Cephidae > Trachelus > Trachelus stipa. The sequence continues at coordinate 1,124,538 of JAYRCB010000652.1, read as the reverse complement.
GAAATGATAGACGCCAACGTGCTTGTCAAAGATCAACTGGAACTATTGTAAAAGAAACAAACCCTTCTCTTCCATTCTTCGTAGTGCACGGATCTTGACGTTGTTTCCATTTTAATATAACTCTTTGTACCGATGTTAATAAAACACCTAAAATATCATGCGGTTTTGAAACCTACCAAAGTCTGTCAAATCATAAATGACTAACTACGCACACAGAACAATCCAGATAACAAATTTAGCTGTGCAATTAATGCTGAGTTTCCAAGAGAGCATTAAGTCAATTTTTAATAGTAACCGTCGGTATTGCAGCATGAAATCATAAGCATATTATATTAGTCTATCCATCTATCTTTTTACGACTCATGGCCATAAAATAATATTCAAAATTGAATTAACACATAACTGGCACGTCTCCTTAATCGGAGTAAGCCACAAAGGAATAGAAGAAGAATGAAGATTTAATATATACTAACACACATGTTCCCTTAAGAGATAAATAAAGCCATTAAGTAAAACAAAGGACGGAATTATTATATATTAACAAACATAATATCTCGTTTTATTATTATAGTCCCTCACTTTTTTTGAAACATTTATAATCCAGTGTTTTTACAATATTTGAAAGATTTAACACACAAACAAGATAGTATTATCGTATCAAAAGTGACTCAACACAGTTATAAAGACAATCCAAAATATAGGTACAATGGTATTTCCTAATGATCCTATCCCAGGAATATATATAATATTAGAATCAAATTCGTCTGCTTCGTTAACAGAAAATTCATCATATCCATTTCCTTCGTTACAAAGATCACTGGTACATGCACGATAATACGTTTTATGGAACGGCGTGTCGACGACCGTATTTAAGAACTGTGGAAAATCATCACAGGCTCTATAGAAGGCAATAACCAGTCCAGAAGGATCTTGAAGCTCGCGTCTGAAAATGGTACAGTAGGCTTTGTCACAAACCGCCGATTCCTTAGGATTGGTAATGCAAGAACTGGCAGCCGATACACTTTTACACTGGTAGCATGTTAAACCTATTAACAATAAATATTAATACAAATTATAGAGATCATAAAATATACCTGCTTATTTTTTCGAATCGAACTAGTAGACGACATTAAAATTATGTATAAGCGACATGTTTAAAAAGTTGTGATTTTCGAGGTGAGGTTTGTCAACAATAAAAAACTGTTCGGTACCAACTATTTCAATGGGCATCGCGTAATTTGCTGACGGCCATCTTTGACCTTTCAGAGATTTAAATCGCCGCAACCTCGACCTACGCTTATAGCAGTAAGTGATAAATGGAAACTTTGCAATCTCTCATCGTCACGATGGAAACCGAGATAAATTTTATTCTACTTTCACAGTAACATCCTGTGACTATCAGCTATTGTACTGACCGTATGCAAAATGGTGTTGATGAAGCAATAGTGTAAAGAACAAAAACGCAGATGCAGTATTACGCATGTTTATTCTTAATAAGTAGTTAGTAGCTAGTTAAATAATTGTATTTATATGCTAAACTGCTGTGCTCAATTTTTACGTTAAGTGATATCAAGACTGATAACAATGATAAGATGGTTCCTTTATTACTGACCTCATGATTGGCTACCTTTATCAGGCTTGTGGACAACGTTCCGTGTTAATCTAATCTTAAAACATTTGATAACTTGTTGCACCCGTTCGGATATTAAAAAAAAATAGTTTTTTTTTTATAGCACAATAGACCAGAAGAAACGCGGCCGATTTCTAATTTATGATTCCCTATTCATTCTATAAAACAATCTGATAATTAATGAACTCGTGGTAACTGGAAAAACATAATTGATTCACGATGCATGACTGAGCTAATATGAATAGTGATAAGTCTATGATAAAACTAAATCGAACTGGGTCATATATTTCATGTAATGAATTTGTTACATGTCGTTGTAACATTAATGTTAATAACCTAAGTATTATTATTATTAGAATATATATAGTATATCAGTTTATATTAGTAGCCAAGAAATTCCATTTCAACGTCAAATCATAATTTATACTTAAAACATGAGTCATTCCGGGAATCCTCGAAGCTCCATTCATATGCAACAAATAATATAATAGACTATAGTTTTACGAGAGGAAGTAATTTGTCGTTTTTACCAATAACGTAACGCTTCGCAGGCATTGTTACTTAGAATTAAAACGTCCAACAGGAGAAGGTCGTGTATTATTCCTGCCTCGGCTGGTTGTTCAGAATAATTTTTTTCGAAATAAAAAATACAGTCCCTTCCGGCAGAATCTCTATAAAACAGTCTCATGGTGAAGTTACATATTCGTATCCTCAGTAAAGTTTTTAACGAGAAAACAGTTTTTCCAATCGTATTTAAAAAATGTATTTTTCAATTCTTTTAGTGTCTTTTGTGCTCTTCTTTATCAAACATACAGATGGACAAGATCAAACTCTTCTTTTCACTGGATCAAATCCATCCTCACCGCCTGGTAAAACAAATAACTTTTAATTCTAGCCAGTGCATTTGAATAATTCCATTAAAAATGTATAATGGTAATAACGATTAATAAAATTGAATGTTTATCTCCGTGTTTGTCTATTTAAGGTTTTAATTTACCGACTGGTAACCAACAGTGTACCTGTGTACCACAAGGAACTTGTCAAACATTTTCATCTTCGTCTCCATTGATTGATATAAGAATTGTTAATATGGTATGCATAAACTGATTATCATAAAGGAATGTTCAATAGCTGTTATGTGTGCATTAATATATTTTACTTTGTAGGGCACATTTTGTACTCCGGGTTTTGAATACTGTTGCGGCGGAACAGGTGGGAACGTTATTGATGGTGCTTGTGGTTTAAGAAAAATCCCTTCAACTGCTCAACCTACAGGACAAGCGAGCTATGGTGCTTATCCTTGGCAGGCTGCCTTGTTGACAACAAGTAATAATTATATCGGTTCTGGTGTTCTAATTAATTCTAACCACGTTTTGACTGCTGCTCACAAAGTAGCCGCTTACCGGTACGTTTTCATTTTGATATTAACATTGTAGGTATAAGAAACAGAATGTTATTTTAATAAACAGAATAATATTTACAGTAATGGTGGATTCAAAATACGTCTGGGAGAATGGGACGCACAAAGCACGACCGAACAATATCCTTATCAGGAATATCAAGTAGCCAGGCTCTTCATTCACCCAAATTTTAATTCGCAAAATTTACAAAATGACGTAGCCGTTATAAGACTTTCTTCCAATGTTCCAATTTCATCCAGCCCGAACATTAATACAGCTTGTTTGCCTACTTCAATGCCTTCACCACAAACTAGGTATTTTTTTTTCATTTACACATTAAACAAATAAGAATTTTTTCTGGACATCTATTGCTTATCGATTTTATTAAAGGTGCTGGGTTTCCGGTTGGGGTAAAAATGCATTTGGACAGAGCGGAACTTATCAGAGTATCATGAGAGAAGTCGATGTGCCAATTTTAAGTCAGACAACGTGCGAGGCGCAGTTGCGGGGTACACGACTTGGTCAGTTCTTTGTCCTAGATCGTAACAGCTTCCTTTGTGCTGGAGGAGAAATGGGCAAGGATGCCTGCACGGTAATAACGTATTATTATTATTATTAAAAACGTTATTGATCTAACAAAAATAATTAAAAATTTCTTATTTCTTAGGGAGATGGCGGTTCTCCTTTAGTTTGCCAAAATGGCTCCGGAGCTTTTCAAGTTGTGGGTATGGTCGCCTGGGGCATAGGCTGTGCAACAGCAGGAGTTCCTGGTATATATATCAACGTAGTGAACTTCCTCCCTTGGATAAATCAACAGGTTACGCAAATGGTATAACCGTCGTCATCTATATAAATAAGGTATTTCATTTAATCGGTTATAATGTCACAATAGGACTGACAAGTATTTTCCAAAGTCTTACAATTAAAATAAAGGCGTATTTCTACAGAATTCATTGTTTCTTTCTTTTCTCGATGCATAAAACTTATATTTCTTCGCATGGTAATAACATCGATTTGATATAAATATTTCTCCTTAGTTTATTTACACGTGGCTGCTAAAAAAGTTTTTATTCTCTTTGTTTCTTTGTAAGTCGAAGTCGTGAGCGTTGCGGCGAGTCCTTATTAAGTTTTCGAGTTTAACGTGGCCGTCAAAGGTTCTCAATTTGGCTTGAGAAAGCTTTTTGTTTTTTATTCAGTACATTTAGTTTGAATTCAAAGGCAACAAACGCAAGATAGAAGTAAATATTGCCTCAGAATGAGTGTGAGAAAGAGAGAGATTACTTCATTTATAAAGAGACAATAATTTCAAATAGAGCAACTGAGAGTTACAGGAATTTTGTTGTTCCTTTTTGTTTGCAATTCGTGCTTTTATTTTTTCCCATTGTCCCCTGAAAAAAAACTCGAGAGCTTACACTTACGGTGCCTTATTAATACCTTTTGCTTACTATCATTGAATACTTTTTTGCCATTTCACTTTGAAAGACAATACATAGACCCTCGTAACCATTTCAAAAAAAAAATTTATTTCCAATTCCAAAACCTCAATACTATAATTATGTCTATCCCACGAACTTAAATATAAAATTTTCGTGATACGGTAGTTTCGCGATTTTATTGGAAGATTACTCATGTGCACATATTATCACGTCCAGTAAATTGTCACTAAAATGGAAACAAAACTTCATAAAAAGAATGCATTTTCTGTAAGTAGCAAAAAAATGTGTTCTAACATAAATATTCTCGGTAATTTTCGTGATCTCTATTCAATCACTTGATTGTAATTTTTTTATTTTTCCCTCTCTCCCTTTCTCCCATTATATTTCAAAAATGATACGGGAAAAAAGTATTTAAATAAAAGAAAAGAAAAAATCGTGTGAAGTGTACTCTAAGACCCTATATCGATCCGTAACGTAATATAGTATCGTGTATTGTGTATGTGCAAGAATACTTGGAAGGCAGCTAAAGGACCGTTGGCTTCCTATTACTTCTCGGCCATTCTATAATTATACACATAGATTAATCATTTGGTGTCAATGCTTTTGGCATTCGATATAATTAACGAATCTTTTCCAGCTTCGCAAATGTTAATTCTTCGTAGAACGTGAGCAGAAAGAAAAGGAATGATTAAAAAGAAATAAGAGAATTCGGGAAGATAAAATGGCTGTCCAAACATTTCAGGCCGTCAAGTGAAAGAGTGAGAGTTCCCGAAACTCCAAGAGCTCTCCAGAGACTTTCCAAATACTAAATTTCCTTTTTTCTCTCTCCTCATCCTTGTCGACTTCTTAAAGTCTTTAAAAAATGACTTCGCTAAAAGTCTCAGATTCATTTCCTGAAGAGCCTTTAAAGATTCTTGAAAGTTTTCTATGTAAAAATCTCCAAAAAGGAGTGTTCTCTCGTCTAACTCGTGCGACAGCTTCCGGAGGACCTTTAGAATCATTAAAAGAAAGACCTTCGGAGACGCTGATGTTTTTCTTAGAAGCCTCATGAGGGAGCCCTCTGTGTCACCTAAGTGAGATCCTCCGGAGAGCTCGAATCACACGTTCGGTGGGACTGCTTGCGGATGTGGTAGCTGGACGGAGTGATGCGAATCGGGCATGGAGAGTAAATGTCCACGCTCCATCTCATTCACTCCCTGTTGTTCTGTACCACCTATCGAAGCTGTGGTTCGCTGCCGGCATATGTATGGCGTCTCGCTCGGGGATGGTGTTTCACGACCCTAAATTAATCAAGACAAAATACTCAATAGTACAGAAACTATTGCGCAACACGACTTCATAAACACAAAGGTATTATTATTAATTATTATAAAGGAATGGATATATAGTTATAAGGTACCTAAAACGGTATTTGACTCCGAGTGAATACCTTCCAAACAACGACCAAGACATCGTGATTTCTGGGACGTAGCAGGACTTTCATTTCTCTTAGTGTAATACTGTGCGGATTGGGATGAAATACGTGACAGAAGGGTATAAGGAATTTGAAGAAGTTAAATTACTAATGGCAATTATAAATTACCTGTTTGGAGGGTCCACAACACGTCGCGTGGTTACAAGGTTTGTCTGTCTTCGGGCAGTCGAGGACACAGTCTTCTGTTGGAGTTTCCTGTACTGCGCTATTTGAATGATACTGTAACAGATGTTCGAGCGATATAAATATAAATTGTTTCAGAAATAATATCAACTGGCTCAAAGGAATCAAGGTTTAAACTGATGTTTATTTATAAAAGAAATACTCACTTCTATAAATTCTGGTTGTATAGTCGTAGAGTGGATTCCTTCATTGTGGAAGAATTCTTTGACCTGTTCAGCTATTTTCATGTACTCTGAGAGATTGCGACAACGTATATGTGCCGAGGCGATGATTCTATCACCAGCTAATTGCCATACATGGAATTCATGAACCGCCAAGACACCATCGATGTTATCCAGTAACCTCTGCTGGATAGCATCGACCTATAAAATATGCAAATAGATTATAGATTTAACAAGAAACTTTCAGACATGCAAAAGCTTATTAATGAAGGATATATCAATTACCTGTATATGAGTTGGAACAGTTTGCAACAAAATTAAGGCAGACTCCCGAAGAAGAGGCCAGACAGATCTCAGAATCAGAAGAACGAGCAGCAGAGATAAGGCAGGGTCTATATAGTACCTAGATTGACAATTCTGTTACATGATTTTCTAAAAATTTTTATCGCCATAAATTAATTAGATAAAACTAAAATCCTACCGATATTCCCACTCCGTTTGCCAAACAATCACAGCCGAGACTATGACGATTACAGAGCCTAGAGCATCTGAAAGTACGTGAAGAAAGACTCCTCGCATATTCATCTGACTTGGGTCATGACTGTGTCCGTGTGCTTTTTTAACTGGCGGCGGTGGTGGCTGATATGTTTCGTCATTCTCGTTATCATCGGTACCCACAAGAGTACTTAATCTATTGTGACTTCGAGATATTCCATGAGAATGTCCGTGCTCGCTTCCATGTTCTAAAAATCAGTAAAAACTTTTATTTCAGAGTATCAGCATTACATTCCTGCGTTTCGCTGCAATACAAGCAGCATGGAAGTGTTGCCATCGTTAGACTCTCTCGCTCTGTGCAACCAAGTGTCAATTACAAAACATTTGTTATTGCTTCAACCATTCCATTCCATTAATGAATGGATAAATAAATGCAAATTCGTCTAAGAAAGAGGGATGCATTAGCTGACCTATATTGGACATCATCGAGACGGGGCTCGAACATCTTTGAGATACGGAAACTGCGTTGCGCTTCGTCACTTCCTCATGACAGTTTAACATTCCTCTTGCATTACCTACATAATTGCAGTAAAATTAATCTAACCAAGGGACTTACTTATCACGTATTCCTATACACGAGATTTTATTCTCAATGTTCGATCGCTGGCCTGATTAATAAACAAAGTCAGGGTTAATCAATTAATTAAATCTATAAACCATAATACAGTCCTTCAAGGTTTAAGTTTACGAAAGCGTACTAAGGTGATTTTATACAAAAAAATTCGTTTTTTTTTCATCAGAGCGAGAGATTTCTCCTTTGCGCTTTAGTAAGTGAATAAGCGTAATGATCTTGAAAAGGTTGAAACATAAATTGTGCAACACAGTGTAACAATTTTGTCATTTTACCATGAAACAGACAGAGTCCAATTAAATTGACCAGTAGACCAAGGGCGCCGACGGCCACAAGCAGTTTGGCCTTATGAATTTTCTCGACCTCGATGAATCTCTTGCAAGCTTCGACGGTGATACTGAAGCATAGAGCAACGAGGAAGACGGCGTTGACGAGTGCACCCAGCACTTCAGCCCTGGCCCAACCAAAAGTATTCTTCGACCACTTTTTGGGTGACATCTGTCATTCACAATGAAAATAAGAATAAAGTGACTCTCAAGACAATATTCTTTATTATCTTGAGAATATTGATACCAACCTTGACAGAGAGAAAGGCGATGATAAGTGCCACAACATCCGATAACATATGAAAGCTGTCGGCAATTAACGCCATAGAGTTTGTCACATAGCCGACGATTAACTCGACAAGAAAAAAGAAAGATGTCAGCCATAGCATCGTTAGAAGTCGACATTTTTTTCCCGTGTAGCGCCCCATGTTTCCTTTTGTGAGTTATCTAAATCTAAAATAAGTAAACATTTCAATCAACGAGAAATTAGGACAAACCTGATCAGTCTCTTCAAATGAATAATCTCGTTAGTTATAAGTTAAACAATTTCGCGCGATTAGTAAAAGTTAATCGGTACGATAATCTAGCTAATACCATGAGGTTCAACAGAAAGACTAATTTGTAATGATAGTAATATAGGACAGAAAGAAAAAAATTATTTTGACTAGCTTATATATTGATTTATTAGAATTATCTAACGAAATCGTGTGACCTATATTATTAGATATCAGTTTGATCGACATATTGCTATTATCGAAAGTGCCGATCAATGCTCGTTATCCATAGGAACTGATTTACTCAATTTCTTATTACCAACGTCAAATATGGCAACGAATTATCTGCAGGAAAATATTATAAATTAAAGCAAAATCAGATGAAACAAAGAAACTTCTTGTTAACTATCCGAGTAAAGAATCTATACAATACGGATTAAAATGCTCAAATGATAATCTAATCAGTACTTCGATTTATTGAGTACCAGACCTATTTTCATTTTTATAACACCAGTAAACGCTATACAAACGCGTTGTATAAAAAGAACAATTAGTCGACAAATATATTAAACTCTCCTTGATGTCTGTCTATTGTAATCTTAGTAAGTGATCATTTCGTTAAGATATGTACTTTTTAATAATAAAGTGTATGTACATTGTTACTTTTAATACGTGACAACAGCGGTATATGTTAGGTTTTCATTTTTTCGGTAAATATGAGAGACCCGGTTTGAAAAATCAATTTAAATTTAAGTGACGTAATTAATATACATTCGTAAATCTCATTTTGAATGATACATGAATCTAGTAGTAGGTACATGGCTGTATCGGTTTTGACTTATTAAAAAAAATTTCTTAGAATCCTGGAATTTAATTGATTAAACATGCAATGGAATTTGAACCTAAAGCAATCGTTAATATAATTCCATGAAAAATCAGAACGATCTCGCGCTTAGAAACATTGTGAATTAATTAGAACGCGACCAAGGATACAAGTAGCCGGTGTTGATTCAGCAAGCAGAAAAATGATCCTTGAAAAAATGCTAGTAACATTAGGATAAAGAGAGAAACAAGTCTTCTTTACCATAAAGACTATTCAGATAGAGAAATTACCTTGAAAGAATCCGTGAGTGATTCACGAGGAATACCAAGGAGAAAGAGAACAGCGAAAATGAATCATTAGGAGAAAAATATGTTGCTCCCTGAATAGTGGTAAGCGTACAATGAAAGTTTGAGTAGTAATTCGATGGTTTCTACATTAGCAAAGTATAAAAAGTATCTTTTGAACCATTTCAGATAAACTACGTACGAGGGCGTACAAAGTGCCTCTAACGTGAACATCTTGGAACGGACCACGAGTTTCAATATTGTTATATTGGGGCAAAAATGAAATATCTAGAAAGCTCACCAATTGACTCGTCGATTCTTTCGAATTTCTTCTTATATCAGTGCAGCTTACAAGCATGTTACGCGCACCGTTAAATGGTTTGTCGCGAAAGGCGTACCAAAATTCTTAGGAATTCATTCTGGTATAATCTATTGTCAAGAACCATCAGAAACAGTTTCACACTCGATAGCCACTCACAAACTAACTGAGCTACCTCGTTCGAAGACAAGAAAACTCTAGACAGTCTTATACTAAGCGCGCCAGTAGTGTCAAGAACGATTTTGATAAGAACTAACGTTGACAAGAATAATTATTTTTGTTTCTTGTAGGTATTTTTGTTGTTTCATTTGCCAGTTGTCAGTAGTAGGAGAAAGCAACCTACTATGCCAACGGTCGAGACAAATTATCGACAGAACGAATTCGCACTGACTCAAGTTCTTTGCCGAATTTGACGAGCTCCAAAATAAATCGTCTCGTCTTGGACGGGAATGGTTTCAAAGGAATCCTCACTACTTTTTTAAAGTTGTATCAACGTAGTGAAAAATACTATCATTCGATAATGTTCAGTGGTACCAGCCATAATGTTTCACAAATATACCTTTAAGTTAGTCGGTGCTCTTGGTACTATATTACAATACGGATGCGTAACACACTGCGCCTTGGAATACATCGGAGATTTCGTTGTGGTAATTATTTTTTACTTCTAATTTACATTTCACACTATTGATTACATCATGGTTTACTGTGGAGAGTACGACTTTTAGGTTACGCATAAAGCAAAGAAATACTAGAGAGGAATACGTTAGTCATATTATAGTTCCTAACATAGAGTACCAACTCCAAGTAGAATATGATCGTGGTACCAAAATCGCTACCTCAAGAAGAGTTCAGCCAGTATTGTTCACAATGTATTATGTATTTTGTTTACAAATAGTGATAGATATAAATGCAATTATTTATTCCTTTTATATTTTAGTGTACAGGTCCATCTATGGAACCCACAATATATAGCAATGACGTTTTATTCACGGAACATATATCACCACGCTTGCAACGAATGTCAAAGGGTGACATAATTATTGCGAAATGTCCTTCGAATCCACAGCAGCATATTTGTAAACGGATTACAGGACTTCCTGGGGATAAAGTTCGCCATGGTTACACTACATATACAGTATGATTTTATTACATATGTAAAAAATGAAAAATTATTGTATTACTAGATTGTAATATCTCTTCATTAATTATTAGGTTCCATTAGGGCATATTTGGCTCGAAGGTGATAACAATAGTAATTCTGCAGACTCTCGAATATATGGACCCGTTCCCCAGGGACTTGTCAGAGGCCGTGCTGTTTGTAAAGTTTGGCCTCTACACGATATCACAATGTTTACCACAAAATACGTTCAACAGGAGTGACACCGTGTATTTCATATTTTTATGTAATAAATGCTACAGAGTGTTTTCTTTATGAGAATCTCAGTCTCTAACCTATCCATCTATCAGATTATAGGCAGGACCTCGGATCTTTTATTTATCATGTGAGTAAAATGGCAGTAGGAATCTTAAATAGGATTCAGTCAGAGATTCTTTTCCAAAGAGAACAGAACCCATTTTTCCAGGTTAGCAATTACTTTGACACCACTTCCGCAATAATTAAACTAAAACTGAAAGAATAATCCGATCCGATAATTTCGATTTGAATTTGATAAATGCGAAAAGAAAGAGGATCAAACCATCAGTCGGTAAAAAGACTGTTAGAAACTTATGGTAAGGAAAAGAGATGCGCATCAGAAAATGAACGTACAATGCGCATCACTGCAGCGACAGTACTTTTCATAGTTGCATCAGGGTGTATCGCGTAAGACGGTGGCTTCTTCGTCGAGCGAAAAAAAGAAGAATCTTTGAGGTGGTTCTTCTTCAGCTCCCCGTAAAAGGGCCAAGAAAAACATCGTGTGAAGGATACGATTTACGGAAATGCCAAGTTCTTAAGCCTCTAAGGAAAATCGTGATATGGGACGAAGAAGCCACCCAAACATATTACGAAATCAGTACGTTGAATAAAGAAAGGTAAATCTCAATACCATTTTAGGCGTAATTGTCAAAGAATTTATCCTGTGTGATTATCCACGAGATTTCTTCGACATTTTTGGAAATTAGTTTTCCTGGAATGAGAGATTCTAAAGTTTTATTTGTCTGGGTAGAATTTTTGGAATTTTTTAAAAATTATTTTATTACGTAATGAAATTTACTATTTTTCTATAACTTTCATTTATTGCAATGTTAAATAGTCTTCATCATAATATTATTGGTTTAAGTAACAATATAATGCACTTTGAATAATGATATTAAATTATATATTTATATAAAGTAATATTGCATGGAGTAATATTTATTGATATAATTTTGTAGTTAGTATAAGATAATTTTGTAGTTCTGTGCCAAAAATATAACGTAATGAAACATATAACTATTGCTTCAGGCAAAAAGACAGTCATGAGTTAAAAAATAGTTACGAATATTTATCATATCTTGCAAATAAATCTCCATTTTCATACAAATTACCTACTATATATTATGCACAAGAAATAGCTATATTGAAGATATCAATAGCAGTCATGGTCATGTTATCCATATTCTTAAATTCATACAATTGTAATTTCTTAATTATCCACTATTGCTTACATATTTGCTCATAAACACAATAATCTCAAAAGTTTAATAATCTTATTACAAAGTAGCTTATTAGCAAAAAAATTACTAGTACTGATGGAATATTATATTATTATATAATTTCTTCTTTTTCAGCAATATGTTGACTAATACAACAAAGCATGTGCTGCACTGTTGCCTTCTGGCAACAGTTATTCTAGTCTTTGAGCTAGTTTCTGGAGGTATTTGTTGGGGTACAGCACAATCAAGAACCTTTGACCCCTGGGCAAGATATGGCTTTGTAGGTGCTTTCACACTCTATCTTCTACGAATACTTGCCTTTTTGTCATTTCCACAAGTGCTTTTTAACTTTGTGGGTCTTACAATTTACAATGCATTCCCAGACAAAGTCATACTTAAAGGCTCACCATTGCTTGCTCCATTTATATGCATAAGGATCGTCACTCGTGGGGATTATCCGCAACTGGTGCGCACGAATGTTGCCAGAAACTTAAATAAATGTGTGGAAGCTGGTTTAGAAAATTTCCAGATAGAAGTAATAAGCGATAAACCAATTGGACTGGCCAATCACAGAAGAATACGCGAGTTGGTGGTACCTCCTACATACAAAACGAGCTCTGGTGCTCTTTTTAAGGCCAGGGCTCTTCAGTACTGTCTGGAGAGTACCGTAAATGAATTGGCCGATCATGACTGGATAGTTCACCTCGACGAAGAAACGATACTCACCGAGAATTCCATCCGTGGCATTTTAAATTTTGTATTAGATGGGAAACATCAATTCGGACAGGGACTCATAACATACGCTAATGAAGAAATTATTAATTGGATGACAACACTTGCCGATTCCTTCAGGGTAGCCGACGACATGGGAAAGCTAAGATTGCAATTCACACTGTTCCACAAGCCACTGTTTAGTATGAAGGGATCATACGTCGTCACGCAGGTATATATTTGTCAAATACTATCAATACTATTCCATTCTCCTGCCACCTAGTGGCTATGTTTATCTTTTAATAGTAAATCTCAGGTGTCAAAGATTAGAAAGTATACACGCTAGTATTTTCCTAGGTAACAATGTCCATAATTGTGTTTGCAGTAGATTAGATTTCTGTGTGTTTAGGTTCAAGGTTCTGTTTGTATATCGGTATTTCAGTTATCGATAATCTAGAGTTAAATGTACATCTAATAGTAAAGATTACAAGAAAATAAAGTTGTCCATTCATCATTATCGTTATCACCATGCGTATCAGCGATATCGCTCATTGATATAAAATTCGAAATAATCTAACTAAAGATATTCGAATCATTTGCAGATGGGAGCCGAGAGGCAAGTCTCCTTTAATAACGGCCCAGATGGATCAGTTGCCGAGGATTGCTTCTTTGCAATGAAAGCTTTCTCGGAAGGCTACACGTTTAATTTCGTCGACGGTGAAATGTGGGAGAAGTCGCCATTTACTCTCTGGGATTTCATGCAGCAACGCAAGAGATGGCTTCAAGGAATTCTATTGGTGGTACACAGTAAGGCTATTCCACTTAAGAAGAAATTACTACTTGGCATCTCATGCTATTCATGGGTTACACTGCCACTCTCAACGTCTAATGTCATTCTCGCGGGTGTCTGTCCTATACCATGTCCGCCTGTTGTGGATTTTCTTTGTGCCTTCATTGGAGCCGTCAACATTTACATGTACGTATTTGGCGTTGTCAAATCCTTCTCACTTTATCGCGTTGGATTCCTGCGATTCGTCCTTTGCATTTGCGGCGCCGTGTCGACCATACCGATTAATCTGATTATCGAGAACGTTGCTGTCATTTGGGGCCTTTTCGGTAAAAAACATAAATTCTATGTTGTCAACAAGGATTATCGACCTCCTGTTACAGTATGATCCTGTCATGAGTCATTTATTGAATCCTTCAAGAGAATCACAGTCTATCGAAGATCTTATAATTTATTAACTAGAGAAGGAGTCAAGTTATTATTATCTCGCTAATTGTTTCAACTTATGTTCGGACATTTTCTGTATTTTCGTGATATTAGTACATTTCAATTTTATTAATTGCTACCCGTCCATTGTTTTTACGAGAGATTCGTGAGAACACGCCATCATCGACAGGAGAGTCCAAAATATTATTTAAACAATTTTATTTTAATTCTTTTATGCTTCAATATGTTAACAACGTTACATAGAATTTCACAGACGTTTTGTAAAAGCATATGATGGATGGTTTCTCTGAAGAAATGTTTCAGTGCATAACTAATATCTGTAATGCTAAGCAATTAGGGATAATAATATTTAGATAATTAATACCGATACTAATCTGATATTATCATCTATAATCGGTCCATGAGTTCAACGTATTTTTTTTAATGTTCGCAAACAATGCATTCCTAAGCAAACCACACGTGGTTTCTCATAAAATCATGGTAATATACTTATACTAAATAGAAAAATGAATTATATTTCAGTGTTTTGTAAAAAAAAACATATATGCAGAAGTCACATGTGGCTTGCTAGAGACTTCATTGTTTTCGGTTTGTCAAAAAAAAATAGGCCAAGCCAGATTTTTATTTATAGGCAAATTGAAGGCGTTATTAATCTTTTAAACGCTAACAAAACTGATTAGTTATCATAAACTAAAATTTAAATAAATTCATTTGGTCTTGAATTTTGCACGAATAACCATGAAGAAGAGTAAGTAGATCGCGATTGAAATTCTAATATTTCTCAAGAAACGCTCAACTGAAAGCCTGGGAGATCTTTTTAACCAAAAATAATAGCGATTTAAAATTATTTATTATTAAAAGTATTTCTTCGCCCCAAGGCAGACCAAAAAGAGGAGTGTAAAATTTTCAATAATAAGTAGAAATTAATGATGCATTAACATAAGATTTGTAGCAAAAGAAGAATACAGGGGTATATAGAAATGAAATTACGGAAGAAAGAAAATAGTAGTCGCTGAAGTATTATTCGGTTAGGCAAAGCGATTTTTGAAAATAATTAAATAATAATATAATTCTAATTAAATCAAGGCATATTTCAAGTCATGAAGGATAAATTAATTCTAATTAACCTTCAGGGGACGGTCTGATTGTTTAACGAGTTCAACTGTTTTTTATTCGGAGCTTTGATACATATGCTGAAGCGATACTATTAAAAAATGTGAGATCCACGTAGCGCCGAAAATTGGCTTTATGGCTTTCAGCGGTTAATCAAGGCATATCTAAAATCATGAAGCATAATATAATTGTGATTAATCTAGGCATATCATTGAAGAAAGCTTGTTGGTCTGACTTGAAGAAAGCAATGAAAAAAGAGATGATATAGACTCTCGCTCATATCATTTCTGTTCAGAAATCACTTATCGAATCTTTCTTACGAATCTCCTTTAGATTAGTGGTTTGCTTACTCACCGAAGATACAAGGGTAGGCTGAAAAGTAATGCACACATGCTTGTAGAATGCGAACGAAAAGAAATAGCGAGATCGGATAAAAAGTAAATTAAAGTACAATTCTTAAGCTTGAAAATCATCTATTTA